>MU405393.1:0-67705 GCA_022836615.1 Annulohypoxylon bovei var. microspora
GCGAGCGGCCGGCGCCGGGGGTTTGCGAGGGGCGCGGCAGCGGCCCGAGCAAACCCCCGGCGCTGGCCGCGAGCGTAAAAAAAAAGAACGAGACCTGGGAATCGAACCATCGGTTTACGGTTAAACTTCGGATTTCGAAATCGGGGTGTGTGTTCCCGTCCCGACGGGGACCTCGTGTTAAATTTATTAAATATTTATTTATTTATATAATAAATAAATATAAACTTTAAAATATTTATAATTAAATTAAATTAAATATAATAATTTTAATAATATTTTTATTTATTAATTAATAATTATTAAATTTAAATTAAATTTTTATTAAACCGTTATTAAACCGTTATTAAACCGTTATTAAACCGTTATTAAACCGTTATTAAATTTTAATTAAATTTTAATTAAACTTTAATTAAACCGAAGTTACGTTAAATTAATATTAAACGATAATTAATTAAATTATTATAATATATTTATTTTTATATATTTTATTAAATTAAAAGTTATTAAACCATGTTTTTAAAATTATAAAATATCACGATTTCGTAAAGTTATTACTTTACAAATATTTAAATTAATGAAACGCGGTTAAACCGTGGTTAAACCTTAGCTTTTAATGGACCCGAGGTAGAAAAATTCCTACCCCTAATCAAGTTTAGGGTCGCCCCACAATTTCTACCCCTTACCAGCTTTTTCTACCCCTAGTTGACTGTAGGCTCGACCATAGATAGGGGGATACAACAACGTTGTTTGGTCCTAGAAGATCTTCGATGACTAATCTACCAACAGGTGCCAGGTGAGACCAGACTTCCATTTGACAGATTACCTAATCTCTAAAATCACGTCTTAGGTAATATGTTATGCCAATTTCTTCGGCACGATGCCCTTAGTTAAAGCGAATATATGTCCCATGATATTAACAACATTCTCGGGACTTGAGCCTTGTATCATATAATCGAACTGCTCAATAACAGGCCTATCGTTTTCATCCCCTATCCTGTATCTACCCCTTTCGCCATCATCTACCGCTTCAGGGGCTCGGCCATACAATGCGTCACTCACATGCTGAATGAACATATCCTTCATGATCCCATTTGGCGAGTCCCTTGGGGCGCGGATCTCGATGGCCTCGCAATCAGTCTCGTCGATATCGCAGTGGCAGCAGTAATGGCCTGAGAGAGGCCATTTCGATACGCGTACTTCAATATATGTTCGCGGGGGTGAGAATAACGCAGTAGGTATATCATTATCAGCTTCGGCCTGTTCCCGTACGCGTTGCCAGATGGCTCTCTGGTGCGTGTTATGCAACTCTCGAGACCGGTAGTTATTGTACGGTTTGTCGGGTCTGATTGTGGCTGCTGACTCGGCGGCTTGAGTCTTAATCAGCTCATTCAATTTATCAAATCGGAAATCGTGAATGCCTTCACTGTAACCGTCGGCCCTGCTACTTTGGGGATCTAACATATCGGGATCGTTTGCATCATCTTGGTAGTAGTCGTCATCCAGTTCAAACACATGGGGCTCAAATAACGATTGATTAATGCTTGTTGGCTGTCCATTGCTTCTCGAGGGGGTTGAAGATGTTGCGCTCGTTGAACTCTTGTTACGCATCGCCATGATTGATTGAATGCGCGCAGAGCTGGAGGCTCGTCTCAACCGCGATGGGTGACATCGGTTAAACCTAGAACAGCGCAGGAAACGAAATTCAAATAATATCCTATTTATTAGACTCATGACTTCCATAAAAGCCGATTACCTAGATGATAGGATTATTATGACAGTGGTACCTATGGTTACTAATAACTCACCGGCAAACGATGACTGATGTTGCAAATGGTCCCAGTAGAGATCATCTACGTATTTCCGTCCACGGTTTTATTCTGCAATACCCTTCATTACATAATATATAATATGAAGATGTAGCATAGGTAGGTAATCACACGAGTATTGACAGACCTTCTCGACTTAAAAATATGCTTTGTTTTTACATGCAATGGTATCTGAAGCGGCATGGGAATAGCAGATGGCTGAATATTGTCAAAGGTTAAGCGTCGCTAGTGACATGGATGGATGGATATAATGAGTACGGCACCTACAGTTAATGCCGAACTTCCAAGGTTAGCGCTAAGACCTAGGACGGTAGTGTCCTATTAATTCCATATGAATTGAGCCAGCACGTATTATCCGATTCTCTTTAGTGCCCGAGTTACCCCACGCCGTTCCTGTCTACCGCCATGTCGTCTAACAAGTTCGCTGTGTTTGTTTTCAGCAAGACAGCGGGATACCGACACGAATCAATTCCCGCGGGGATAGAGGGTATCAAACAACTCGCAATTCTATCTAATGCATTTACCGTGGACTTCTCAGAAGACTCGTCTTTAATAAATGCCGAGAAGTTATCACAATATGCAGTCGTCTTATTTCTACAGACTAGCGGCGACTTTCTCGGCGAAGAGCAATTAGTGGCGCTGCAGGCTTATGTGGGAAGCGGGGGAGGGTTCGTGGGCATTCACTGCGCTGCGGCCGGCATGATGAGGGAGCCTTGGTATGGTGAACTGATCGGTGCGGTCTTCACAGATCATCCGGAGCCGCAGCACGGCTTGTTGACGGTTGAAAATAAGGACCATGCCATTGTTTTAGACCTCCCCGAGAAGTGGGAATGGTTTGACGAATGGTACAACTTCGATGCGAACCCCCGCGCGAAAGTCACCGTGTTGCTGTCCATCGACGAGAAGACTTATGATGGCGGGAAGCTGGGTGAAGACCATCCGCTGGCGTGGTGCCGAGACTTTGGCGACGGCCGTTCTTTCTACACGTCTCTTGGCCATTTCGATGAAGCGTATGCGGATCAAAAATTCATGGGCCACATATTGAACGGCATCTTATGGGCGGCTCGTAAGGTGTAGGGTTGATATGAATTTCGGAGGGGTTAGGAATTTGTCGAGCTGCCGAGAAGAAATCGTAACCATCCTGCCATCATCCTTTTCATATGAGTCTTCATACACATGGGATGATCGAGGGGCTAGAAGAATCGGCGAATGACGATCGGCAACTAAATACAGCCAAGCACGCCTAAACGGAATCCTGCTAGTCCTGCCAGCTTTTCAGCTACCGCTAGCTGCCCACCACATTTCCCCGCACGGCTCCTCACGATGTGCCTGGGTAAACCCCTGATATTCAAGAACGGACGAACGCGCCGTGCGGAGTAGCTACCTGAGAAAGGTTACCGTCGTATGAATTTTCTAAGCTGTTCGTGGGGTATGTCCGCCTACTTCTCCATCTCTTAGAGCAAACTCCAAGGTTTAAAGTGGAAATAGCCATGTTAGCAGTTAGCAAGGCTTGGGGATGCCGTCTCTAGTTCTTTATAGCATTCGCCGGTAATGCCCTCTTTTGGTTTATTGTGAGGCTTTTCATCATGCTTAACTACAGGCCAAGCTGAAAATGGCACAGACAAGGATGGGAATCTCCAACTGCAAGTGACGCAACTAGCTAATTTCCACCCCGGGGGTCTCGGCCTCGAGTCGCTTCAATCCTACCCGAAGGATCAAAGAAATATAAAAATGTGCGCCTACCTACATAGCCGAGTGAGGATGGAGTGCTTCATCTTTTCCCGTTCTTTGAGTAAGGTTCATCATGAGGGCCCATAGCTTTCTCACCACCAATTTGGTTGGGTGTTTACTCCCCTTATTAGGGTCATGCCAGGGTACTGCGAATTGTAAGGACCTTCTACACTTTACCCAATTGTATAAATTTGATCAAAATCACTGACTTTTCAGGGATCTCGGTGGGCGATGACGGTCCTTCCTTTACTCTATCTTCCTCCAACATCTCCTATCAGTTCCATGTTGATCCGTTGACATTGGACCTGGTCCACGATCACTGGGGAGCTTATGCGGCCGAGACCGTTCCGGATTTCAACGGAATAATATCCGGATGGGGTGGTCCATATACCTACCGTCGGCGTGAATTCCCTGACCTTGGCCGTGGAGATTTTCGAGTACCTGCAATTCATATTCAGCACTCTGATGGAAATACCGTGTCGGCATTCTCCTACACGGGCTACGACATCAGCTCCGGCAAACCGTCTCTCCCCGGTTTACCGGCTACGTTCGGCAGCGAAGTGGACGTATCAACGCTTACTGTGCATATGTACGACAACTACTCCGATGTCTCGGCGGATCTGTATTATTCCATCTTCCCCAGGTATAATGCGATCGCACGCAGCTTCCGGATCACGAACAATGGAACTCAAGACATAACGGTATTGAGGGCTAGCAGTTGGAGTATAGATATGCCGAATGAGGAGCTGGAAATGCTTGATCTTCATGGTGACTGGGCATCGGAGGCGCGCATCAATAGGCGGTCGGTTGTCTATGGGGAACAAGGGTAAGTTATGCCTCCGTACTACAGCTAGTACATTTCCAGCGTGTGGATTTCAACTAATGCCTGTGCACAGCTTCCGCTCGTCAGCGGGTTACTCATCCCACTTCCACAACCCCTTTGTCGCTCTAGCACCCCCAACAACCACCGAGACTCTCGGTCAGGCAACGGGGTACTCTCTAGTCTACACCGGCTCATTTTCTGCCGACGTCGAGCGGTGGTCTACTGGCTGGGTTCGAGTCCTCCTTGGCATGAACCCTCTGCATCTCTCATGGCCCGTAGCGCCGGGGGAGACGTTTACCTCACCCGAGGTGGTTGCCGTTCACTCGGAACAGGGATTGGGTGGAATGTCTCGGTCTTTCCACTCACTCTATCGGAACCATTTGTCTCGATCAAACCACACGTTCGAGACTCGACCGCCACTACTGAACTCATGGGAAGGTCTTGGTTTCGATTTCAATGAGTCATCGATGGTTAAGCTGGCCGAAGAGGCTGCAGGTCTGGGCTGCACCTTGTTCGTCAACGATGACGGATGGTTTGGCACAGACTATCCCCGAAACAACGACAGCTTAGGTCTTGGCGACTGGACCCCAAACCCAGCCAAATTCCCAGACGGTCTTGGGCCCTATGTCGAGCAAGTGGACAACATCACTGTCGGGAACTCCTCAGACCACATGCAATTCGGACTTTGGGTAGAGCCGGAAATGGTTAACCCTGATTCCGATCTCTATAATGAGCATCCCGATTGGGTTATGCACGCGGGAATTCACAACCGTACGCTCCAGAGAAACCAACTCGTCTTGAACCTGGGTCTTCCGGAAGTACAGGAATATATCATTACGATCATTGAGAAAATTCTTGATTCTGCCCCTATTCGATACATCAAATGGGACAACAATCGAGGTATGCACGAAATGGCGTCCCCATCTGCAAACCACGCGTACATGTTAGGGCTATACCGCGTTATTGACAACCTCACCACTGCTCATCCGGAGATCCTATGGGAAGGGTGCGCTTCCGGAGGAGCGAGATTCGACCCTGGCCTACTGCATTACTGGCCCCAGAGCTGGACGAGTGATGACACGGATGGTTTAGAACGGTTGTTCATCCAATTTGGAACGTCTTACCCCTATCCACCCTCGGCAATGGGTTGTCACGTTAGCGCCGTCCCTAACGGACAGACTGGTCGTACCACTCCTTTGGCTTTCCGAGCAGCAGTGGCCTCTATGTGCGGATCCTTTGGTCTCGAGTTAGATCCTTCTAAACTTGACCAAGAGGAACTCGATGCGATCCCAACACTGATTGCTACGCAACAAAAGATCAACCCCATTGTGATCAATGGTGATTTCTATCGCCTAGCGCTGCCGGACCAATCCAATTGGCCTGCCGCTATGTTCGTCTCCCCAGAGCTCGACTCTGCCGTCCTATTTGCATTCCAAGTCCGTTCCGCTCTTAAGCCTCTACCGCCCCCGCTCAAGTTGCAGGGTCTGGACTCGGGTGCGAAATATACCGTGAGCAACGGGACATGGGAGCAGAGCTGGTCCGGCTCAACATTGATGAAAGTCGGCCTGAGCTTGAGTTGGCCACAGTTCGATTACGAGAGCGTAATCTTGACGTTTGATAAACAATGAATAGTCTAATGCAGCGATTGGCATCTGGGTACGTCTGCTAGGACTATGCCTAGGTAGATATATATATTTAAACTAAAGTAATAAACTAAGAGTTCAAAAACATGGAAGCATATGACTTTCATGAACATTACAATTTGAATTAGCCGCAGGTCCGAGATTCGTCCTCATTCACCACCTGGGCAGTCATACAGACATCACAGTAGAGACCCAAGTTGGCGCCTCAACTGCCATCTTTAGAGCGTTTTCCAGTCAAACGCCTTTTCCCACGCGGCTGCGACTTTGAGACAATCGACATCCGCGTACTTGCGGCCTACTATCTGCACGGCTGTGGGAAGCTTCAGACTCGGATCTTCTCGGGCGGGTACAAACCCAACGGGGAGCGACAAGGCAGGGTGACCCGAATCTTTTCGCGTATATCGTTAGCCCTCTTTCAAAATAAAAATCGGTTCCTATCTAGACTTACTATTGAAAGGGCAAGTATTAGCAATCAGTCCTGTCGTCCGAGCCATGAAGTTCAGGGGTCCTTCATCCGAGTCGGGCTCGGGCAATTTTGGCGGTGGGTAAGGTAAGGTGGGCATAACCAGCACGTCGAATTCCTTCAGCGCTTTGTCGTACGCGTTCTATACTGCAGATTAGTTTGGCTCTAGTTATCGGTGATGAATCAGATGCGAATTCTCACATTGGCAGCTTTCAGGAGATTCATCGCTTTCCCGTGCACCTTAGCACCGTATTTCTCTTGGACCCACATGCATCCCAGATACAGGTTAGACGCCCCAGGCCCCAGGGCATCAAACTGCTGCTGGGTTAGCCTGGGGCCCACCATGTTGGCTCTGTCTGTAAGGTAAAGCTGCCTCCTCCCGTACAGATCCCCGAGAAGAGCCTGCCGGCCGCCCGGTAGGGGCAAAGCGCAACTCCATACCAAGGAGGCATCTTTGTGCAGAGGCACGGAAACTGGGGCGACTGTAGCCCCTAGAGATTTGAATTTCTCGACCGCGGACTGGACGGATTCGACGACGTTGGGGTCCTGGCCGGGAACTTCGAAGCCCTCGCTTAGAACACCGATCTTGATCCCCTCGAGCATCTTCGACGTCTCTTTAGCCAGCACGGCGTCGACGGGAGCTACAAACTTCAACTTATCTCCTTCGAGTCCGAAAGGTGGTTGGCGATCATCCCATCCGTCTGGTCCCGCAATCACCTCGAGAAGTGTAGCACAGTCTCTGACATTCTTTGCCATTGGTCCTGCATGGTCAAGAGTTGCATCTAGGCTTATGATACCTGTGTAGGGAACTAAACCCCAAGTTGGCTTGAGGCCTACTATACCACAAGATGATGATGGAATACGGATGCTGCCGCCTTGGTCGGCACCGAAAGCCAGGTCGACGGACCCGGTCGCCACGAGGCGTCCTGAACCGCTACTCGAGCCTCCAGCGCTGTACCCCTTTGCGTACGGATTGTGGACCTGTCCTGTAACAGACGTTGCAGAAATTGCCTCCATGCATGCGTTCTCGCAAGCTGCAGGTTCTTAGCGTCACAAGCTCGGTACGTGGACTTGCATAAAATCGAGACGAGGCATCTCACCAGCTTTGCCGACGATTATGGCGCCTGCGTCCATGGCCCTGGTGGCAATCGTCGCATCAATCTCCGGAACCCAATCTACCATCGAAGTTCCGTTGGTGCACCTAACTCCCGCCAACGCTATGTTATCTTTCATCGCTATGGTGCGGCCTTTGAGCAGATCGCTGATAGGACTTGTGCATTTTGCAGTCACCTATCAATGGCTTTGTTAACCCCTTCTCGTAGCGTGCTGGGGGGAGTGTGAGACACCATACTTTCGTTGCCCATGCACCTAGTTCGTTGTCCTCCGGAATGTGGATGTCTGTACGCGGATACTTGGAGAGATCGGGGCGTGGCCAGACATCTTTATCGTCAGGTAGAGCTGAAATAGTCTCGTCCAAGGCGGATATCAATGCACTAAAATCATCAAGAAGTGGCTCTGAAATCTCCAACCCAGCTTTCTTGATAAGTGGCCGCAATTCATTTTTAGTCACGCCCTTTCCAGAGGTAGCCGATTGATGAATAGGGAGAGGAACAGACATGTCGATCTTGTTCGGTGGGTAGATAGGTATATATGGTAAATATATAGGGGTCTTTCGGAAGTAGGATCACGGTTCACAGTATTTTCTGCAAGGTCTCCCTAGTAAACGAGATGAAAATGATATAAAAATAACGGTTCGTGAAACATACAGCATTAAATGCTCGGGACGACTTTATCTTTTGGCTGCGAGACCTGTTCCCCAATCGTCACAAGTGGGGTATTGCGCATAAAAGGGGGGTGAAGTTGTATTACGAAGCCAAATCTCACAACCACTTGTGAAGATCGTACGTTAGACAAATCACAGATAAAGCAGGTTAATATCACAGGCTGCGGTGTAACATGAATAATTCAAGGATAGTATTGGTTATAAGCACGATAAAGTAAGCTGGACTTAATTACGTCTATCAAAGTATAGAATAACCTACCTCTCCAGCATGCGGGTCGACCAAGTAACCGTCAGATCCAACCCCATTTCTTGACCGTTAAGCTAGCTAATGGTCATATTCGGCACCGTAGCTAGGTACATATCTAGCTAGTAAGAAGTAAGATACAATCTGACTCATTGTTGAAAACTTGATATATCAACAATGCAGAGATCAACTTATGTTACATCTCAAACATACTTGTAGATTTTCTAGCAAGTTAATAACAAAAACATGAATCCTAACGTAGAACCCTAACCCTAACCACACCCCTAACCCTAACCCTGTACAAACCATTGATAGAATGACCTACGAAACTTAAATTTAAGCCTTTATAGAACAATTCAAGGGTCTTGGGTCTCTATACAAAAGGGGTAGATGACCCCCTTTTATATAATGCATTATGTACCTAAACTTTGTGTAATTCGTTCGCTCGCTCTGATAATGAGTTTTGTTGGGAAATGTCATACGACCTTACCAATTAAAATAGTCTTACAGGTAAAACTAAAGCGCGCGGAAGCTAACTTTCTCCATCTTACTTCGGATAGTGTAGTGAAACATCGTGTCCCATCTTCATGTTATTCCATACCATAGATTTATTCTGCGGCAAAAGGATTTTCTTTTAAATTTACGACGTATACTGAGCTTGAGATCAATGTAGCATTGGGCTGTGAGGGCACCGCCCATTTTATGCCAGTTATTGTGAGGGGGTGAGAAACCACTCATCGCGGGGGCAGTGCAAAAAGATGCAATATATTGTTATAGTGTCGCGACATTAACCTAACACCAAATAATATTACCTAGGTATTGAAAAATAATCGTGCACTTGTAAACATGCACTACGATGGAGAAATCCACAAACATTGTCGATTACAAGCTTCTGCCTGTAGACGGCTCTCAGATCCGTCTCGTCACCATCCATCCAGCCGTAAGACATAAGAAGATCAAATGTACAGTGCAGAATTTCCCATTCACCAAACAGGAAACCGGTGGTCTCGACTACGAAGCGCTGTCATACGTATGGGGCGATGCTACGATCACAACTTCCATCACGCTCAACGGTCGCCCGTTCCAAGTAACGACGAATCTCGAAGCCGGGCTACGCGCCTTGCGTCTGCGAAACAAGAAGAGAGTCGTATGGGTCGACGCGATATGCATCAACCAAACCAGCATGCCGGAGCGAAACCAAGAAGTCCGCCGCATGGGCGAGGTCTACAGCCGCGCTAGACACGTCATCGTGTGGCTAGGCCACGGGAAAGAAGTTGATGACGCCAGCCAGGTAGACGACGACCGCATGGCTGACAAGCTTCGCGGGTTATTAAACGCGCTAGCGGATGCGAGGCCTGAAGATTCCGAGGCCGCGGCTATGGTTCTGGACAGGACGGGCGATCCGATTTACGCGTTACAGCTGCTGCACAAATTCTTCTTCCGCCCGTGGTTTACGCGCATCTGGGTTTTGCAAGAAATCGCGCTCGCGAAAACTGCTACGATTGTCTACGGTGATCTGTCGGTAGGTTGGGATCGGCTTATGCAGGCTGTAGACGCGCTGCGCAGACTCCAGCTCGGCCGACACACGCACCTCTGGCGACTGAGCGGCGCGGGCAGGGCGGACAGAGTGCAGAGATGTTGGATGCGGGCCCGCGGCGAGAACTTCCAAGAAGAACACCGGTCGCCAATCCACTTCGAGTTAGTTGATTTACTCTGGCAGACTCGCTTTTACGAGTGGACGGAGCCAAGGGATAGGCTGTATGGTATTCTAGGGCTGATGAAAAGTGATCTGCGGGGCGAAAAATTGCTTGAGATTGACTACATGAAACCAGTCGCGGATGTATTTAGGGATCTGAGCATCTTTATGATCCAGGGTGGTATGCTTTCCCACGTCCTCTGCTCGATTGCGAATTCCGTGGATGGCTTGCCGTCGTGGGCGTCAAATTGGACCGCCGACTTGCAAGGCGAAGCCGCTTCTAGGCTTTCTAATGGCCTTATGATGTATATGCAAGTCCACGAGTTTAAGGGGATCGAGCCACTACCAAACCAG
The DNA here is from genome assembly GCA_022836615.1 of Annulohypoxylon bovei var. microspora. NCBI lineage: Eukaryota > Fungi > Ascomycota > Sordariomycetes > Xylariales > Hypoxylaceae > Annulohypoxylon > Annulohypoxylon bovei. The sequence goes on from MU405393.1 coordinate 10,564, forward strand.
CCACGGCTCTCGGGTGATCTTTGCCAAATTACAATCAAGGGCATTATTATCGACTACGGCGTTGCCCACATCGGAAAACGGTTTGAGCCCTCTTTGATCGCGTCGGCTGATGCGCGGGTCAAGGCTATTCGTGCGCGCCTTATTGAATGGGAAGACGAGATGGAACGCCAACATTGCGCGCACGAAGTATTTAAAACACGATCTGAGAGGCGTGAAGCATGGAAACACGCCCTTCTTCATGAGCTGCCAGGCGATAAGACAGAGCTAGACCAGCACTACGACCTATTGACGGATCGTAAAAATAAACTATCATCAAAAGATAGCGCTCTTCTTCTAAGCGTAGTAACCGATTTAGATTCAACTCTGGGGCTCAATTGCGACTATCGAAGACCTTTTGTCACGATGTCAGGTCTGATGGGGAGTACAGGTACAAATTGCGATTTGCGCTTCGGAGATCAGGTAGGTGTATTTATAGGCTCGGGAGTGCCATACCTACTACGACCTGTGGATCAGACAGGAAGTCTTTACCGATTCGTAGGGTGTTGTTGGTTGCCTGGGCTTATAAATCTCGACGTGGTCGAAGTAGAAAAGAAGGGGTTATGGAAACTTCAGGATATTACTCTTGGTTAATCGGATGATTAATCCCGCTCTAAATTGAAGTTTAACCTGAAATAACAGGTAGATTTAAGGGGCTGGGGCGTTCTGCTTTGCGGCGTGCTCCTTTCGGCCTTCTTCTTTGAGTTTTTCATCGTCGGGGCGACGTAATTCAACTTGCGGCATCATAAACCACGCGACAACGAACGCAAAAGCAGCCAGTGATGCCCCTACGAGGAATATTACCCTAAAACCTCGACGGTACGCAGGAACTAGAATTGAACGAATTCGCTGGGCCTCGTCTGCAGGCAGAGTCGATAAATAGGACTGGGGGCTGCTAAGGAGATTCTTGAAATCGGCTTCGTTATTATCCAGCGACGAAAGGGAATTTGCTAGAATGTTATTCCTGGTTAGGTTAGTATGAATGGTTAGTTCCAAGATTTACTATTTGTGATCAATTGCTTACAGTAGAGTCCCACAGATAGCAAGCCCAAACGTCCCACCTAGATTTCGTACGAAACTAGAAATGGCATTAGATCAATACCGGATGTAAAACCAGGGCGCTTACTTTCGGAAAGACGTCACGACAGCCATATCTCGTCTCTCTACCCCAGCCTGGCAAGCTATCAAAGCCCTAGATGCTCATAGTCAACTCCGATGTCTCTATGACGTGGAAGGAAGCTCCTAAAGGGACTTACGGCTGAAGTGTATTCCCTACCCCCACACCGATAATGATCGAGTATCCAATCTGCTTTCCAACTCCTGAATTTTCGTCAAGTGTTGACATCAAGCCAAGGCCGATAGCCCAACAGACCCAACCAAACAAGATACATTCGCGATATCTCCCAACCCAATGGACTACCAGGCCAGATAAGGTACTGCTAAGCGTCTGTACAAGCGTAATTGGCAGCAACATGGCACCAGCCTTAGTCGCCGAGTAGCCGTAGGCAAGCTGGTAAAACGTGGGTATGTAATAGACCTGAACTACAAAGTTCCAGCCGTTGACAGCCATAGTAAGACATGCACCATTAACAATCTTGGACTTGAAGATATGTACTGTGTTTGTGGTCAGCCATACGCAGATATCAACGATAGTTGCAAGGGGGCTCACAAGGTACTAGGGGGTAACGAGGTCCTCGCCACTGCCAAAAGACAAAGGCGATGCAAAGTACGAAGCCAAGAACTAGGGTCGTAATAACAGCAGCAGAGTTCCATGGGTATTCAGAGCCACCCCATGTGAGGCCCAACATGAGGACAGACACACCAGCTAGAGTAAGGACGATCCCGAGAAAATCGACGGCTTTCAATTTTCTACCGAGGTTTCAGTTAGGATGCAACATCACTATGCGGAATAAAAATAGACTTACACCTTCCAATCCCCCTCGACCTTCTTCAAAGGCATGATAAATATAACGCAGCATGTGGTCAACAAGGTAAGGGGTAAATTTAGACGGAAGATCCACCGCCAAGAGTCCTCCGAGATGGAAGAAAGGGCCCCGCCGATCACGGGGCCGATCCCGTTAGCGATGGCAACAACCGCTCCCTAATTAAACAGTAAGCTACAAAGGTACCAAAGTCGGGGACGTGAAGTTGCAGAAAATATAATATACGTACTAAGATGCCTTGGTACTTTCCCCTCTCTCGCAGCGGCACCACATCGCTAACAATAGTTTGGGCTATGGTCATGAGCCCACCACCGCCGACACCGGTGAAGCAACGGAAGATGATTAACTGGGTGACTGTCTGAGAGAGAGATGACGCTAAGGAGCCGAGGAAGAATATAGCTAGACCAATAAGGAGGATCACTTTACGAGACCAGATATCCGAAAGCCTGCCATACAAAAGTTGACCGACGGTCGAAGTTCTGACAAAACGGTCAACTTTTTACTCTAATAAATAATCCATTATTAATGAGTAGGGGCCTACATGAAGTATCCACTAGCAATCCACGATGCTTGATTGCTCGACTTTAGTGAATCTGCAATGATGTTCAAACTCGCAGCCAGCGTAGTCTGGTCCATAAGAGCTATTAGGTCCACAGTAGAACAGGCGAGGAATATCTTGAACATGTTAGCTACGTAAATATGCACCGAATCGGTAAGCTCACAGTGATGATCGTCTTTTTGGGAACATAATTAGTCTGCTCATTGAAGACATGCTGGACTTCAGTCTCACTCCCCGAACCCCCTTTAGACTCTGCGATCACCGACACTTCGCCACCAACGGTGGCATTTGTAATTCCGTCGGGTCGGGGTTGATATCCCATTACACCCTTCTCCATGGTTGATTGCAGTTGTGCTATGTTTAGCTCATAAGACGGCGCAATTGGGTGTCTAGATTATCATAAAAATGTATCGACATGAACGAGTGACGAGAAATCGCTAACATATAACTTGGCCAGAAGAGAGTACTTTTGGCGATGTGATATGCAGGTTGTCAGGGGCGTAGGATTGCTTAGTGAACAAGACCTTGATGGCGGCTGAAGTCCGAGAGTTGAAGAGACCCGCTGATTGGGATCGAACCAAGAGGTTCTCGTCGAGTAACTACCTAATTAATGAACGATAATTATTCAAGCCAAATAGAAAAAGTAGAAAAAGTAGAAAAAGGAAATCCAGAAAATAAATTTATGGAAATATGGAAATATGGAAATATTGCGAGACATGAGCGTCGAATTTAACATGGCAGCTATATCGGTAAGATGGAATATTGGTGGAGTCCCGGTCCCGGGCTGCCACGCTGCCATTCGGAGCTAGAAAAGCGGTGGAAGTGAAGGACTGCGAATTGGTCTTAGAGGAATTACCGCGTGCAATTATGATGAGAAGTTTTAAGTTGATTTAGCCAAGCACGCCAACGCGGGACGTTAGGGATCAAAGCCTCAGTGATCCAACCTTCTGCATGTGAGATGAATCTTCGTGAGAGAGTTCATATTTAACCTATATGGGTATAGCCGTATGGAGTCTTCTTCGATCCTACCTAAACCTACCTAAATGGTAAGGTTTACCACCAATGCACACGCACTACGGAGATGACAAGGGGATGTCCTCTCAGCCTCATTGGTTGAAAACAACCTCAAAGTGCCTCGTGCAGGGGTCTGCGTTAGACTGTAACCCATTAGTAACGGCAGCCCAGGAATGCGGATATCAAAGTAAGGTTCTTTCGAAGCGTTACTTGCTCGTGCTAACGAATATTGGACGAGAATCGTTCATACCTAACTTGCAGGTTGTGACCCCCTTGCCCTTAGCAATCCTTTCCGTCGAACTCTTCCAAGATTCCATCATCCATCTTTGATCTTTGCGACATGTCGATCAGCCGAGGGGCCAATGAATCTGACCAAAGAGACCTTGTCGTTTACCGAGGAAAGGGAATAGTCTAGACTACCTATCATATATCCACGCCACTTATTCGGGAGGGATACCTGTGAAACAGGGTCTTGTTAGATAATTGGCCTAATATGTAGTTTATGACGCGGCTGGAGATGCGAACGTGACTAAGTAATATCGTGGTCACTATGTCGATAACCGGTAGGTCGTCCGGAGAGGGTATGATTTGGCGCATATATTTATATCGGCGGCCACCTCCAGGCTCCTGTAGATATAGTGTCCATGCCTTTCTCGCGACGGAGGAAAATTGTAAGACTAGGAAAAATAACCTTCGACCATGCCTAGTCAAAACTTCCTCAATGTTTACAAAGGCCCAAACTCAGTCCGGGACTACTTCGACCCGGACTCGACCCCCCCTTTACCTCTTGTGGAGGTCCCGGACAAGCTTAATCCATATCGGCGCGATGGGGTGAGGATATACGCTAAGATGATGACGATGCATCCAGCCAACAACGTGAAGTCAATGCCGGGTATGTGTTGTTGATTGAAGATCCCATAAGCGTTGAAATGTTGACAGAATATGCTAGCATTGAATCTTCTGGAAAAGGGCGTGGTGCCGGGCAAGACCAACACTATTATCGAATATAGCTCGGGATCGACCGTAATATCCATGTCCCTCATATCACGAGTCTTCCACGACATCTCGGATGTTCGTGCATTCTTGAGCAATAAGACAAGTGTGGCCAAGTTGCGATTGATGCAATTTTTTGGCCTCGACATGTGAGAGCCTGCTATTCATCCGTTCCTCAGTGACGTTGCCGGCTAACATCACACTAGTACGCTCTTTGGCGGCCCGTCCCAGCCCGAACCAACCGACGAGCGCGGTGGAATCAGAGCCGCCCAAAGAATGGCAGAGAGCAACGAGTCCATTGTTAATCCTAACCAATACGAAAATGATGCCGTAAGCTAGAGACTACCGTTCTTCATAGCACACTAGAACTGACTTGATAATAGAACTGGAAATCGCATGTTAGATGGACAGGCCCTCAAATCCTCATGCAATTACCAGAGATCAACTTGATCTGTGCTGGTATGGGTACATCAGGTAAGAACATATGACATTAGGAGAGACCTGTTTCGTTGACGACTTCGACTTCTAGGAACTATGACGGGTCTAGGCATGTTCTTCAAAGAAGCGAGGCCTTCAGTCTTCCGCCTGGGGTTCGTGTACCCTCAAATCGATTTCACTTGAAAGACGACTAACTGACAACGGGTAGAGTTTGTACCGCAGCGGGGGATAGAGTTCCAGGTCCTCGCTCGTTCGCCCTTCTGGCCCCCGTCGAATTCCCTTGGAAATCGGCGGTGGATCATATAGAGGAGGTTGGCTCACATGACTCCTTCTCGTTGTCATTAGACCTGTGTCGCGAGGGAATCGTATGTGGCCCATCTTCCGGATTCAACCTGCAGGGCCTCTTTCAGTTCATAGAGAGGCAAAAGGCCGCAGGAACACTTCGAGATCACGCAGGTGAAGACGGCGAGATCCACTGCGTATTCCTCTGTTGCGACCTACCGTACCAATATATCAACGAATATTTCGACAAGCTGAGCCCTGAACACTTCCCCTCTATTAAGAACGAGGTACGTATTAATGTGCTCCGGTTAGAAGACTAAGTCTCGATAGCAATGCTAACTAACTCGGAAATCAGGCGCTGACTAAGGTAGACCTTTACCGATACGATGAGGCATGGGAGAAGAACGCGGAAACCGCTCTGCCTTTATTCTTAGACGTAAAGAGAGCAACATCTCAAGATGCGTCATTATCAGATCTGAAGCTGGAGATGATAGATGGAGAGAGTCTTAACAGTTATATCGCCGTTAAGGATGGGGCGACTATCATTGACCTCAGACAGCCAGTCGACTTCGACACATTCAGCTTACCCGGCTCCGTGAACCTACCATTTGCGGATCAGTCGAAATCTAGCCCGTTCTCGGATCCAGCTGTACTCGAAGGACTGTGGCTAAAGTTAGAGGACTACTTCAAAACTCTGAGCGATGGCCTGATCCCCTTGGTGCAGCGCAAGCGGATTCTGTTCCTATGTTACGACGGCGACAGCTCTCGTGTAGCGACCAGCGTGCTCCGAGCCAAGGGTTATGAGGCCGATAGCTTGCGTGGTGGGTTCCGTGCATTGGGTGAACTCGACATAAGACAAACCAGAGGCGAGTGTATCGTCAGCAGCAGCCAAGGAGCCAAGCAAGCAATAGTGATAACGCATGAAGTTCAGCTCGCTACACCTTCATGACCGATAATTTGACGGGTGAGTTGGTGGTTGTGTTGCTCCGTGTTGTGTTGTACAGGTTGAAGATAGGTGGAATTCGCATACCTGGATTGTCAAATATTACGTAAGAATCATACTGAGTCGATTCCGCAGTTCCGGAGACCGAATCGAGCTAGTACTATTATTTCGAACATTTATTTATTCCACGTGGTGATTGGTGATTCTCAGACCGAATATGCATAAACAGAATGCAAGGGGCAGAAGGGGTAGTAGTAAAAAAGTCCGAGTATCCAAAACCTCGGGACGTGAATTGATTCTCTTTGTATCTACATACACACCAGAGCTACACTGCAAGGTAGTGAGTGCATCGCATCCACGCATCTAACCTGTTTGCTCCATGATGCGACGATACCCACCTACCGCCTATTTTCGAATATTCCGGTTTCTTGGCGACCCACTTTAAAAATACCCTAAACTCTTTATGGTGCGCTTTACTGATTATAGCTAGCGTAAAGGTGAGGCTCTACTGTTTTCAATATCAAATAAAATTCGATAAGAAATGATAAGAAGATTAGTAAGAACTTAGTAAGAAATAGATAACTTATCTTTGAGTGGTTATTGGCTGTGGATTTTTAGCGCAGCTTGGCAAAATTAGAAAAATTTTACAATAAAAAGAGTGGAGACATTTCAATCAGGTGTTGTTGAATTTCCCCCAGATTCCATTAACCTAAGACGGTTAGGACCTTTTAATAATGGGTCGCCAAGAAACCGGAATATTCGAAAATAGGCGGTAGTGCACTAACTACTCAGACCATAGTGTCGCCCGGTTAGGTAGTTAGTAAAACTAACGGAACTTACCGGCTTCCGTATATAAATCTAATTATGAATAAGTTTCCTAGAAGCCGGATGAGCTGGGAATATCTATACTTCCAAGGTCGCGTTGAACAATTTCTGCAAGTCTTAACTTCCGCCGCCTCCCGCTGCATCGCACGTAGTACATTATACGCATTATACCCAAACGAGTAAAATCCGGGGATATTAAATTGGTCATGGCGTCATCGCAGAAGCCCTTTCGGGTTATTATCGTTGGTGGCGGTCTCGTGGCACTCACCGCCGCACACATATTTTCGAAGGCCAATATCGAATTCGTCATACTCGAACAGCACGAGAACCTACTTCCTGAGATCGGCTCTCTGCTTACCTTATGGCCGCCGACCTTTCGCGTCTTCGACCAGCTGGGACTGTTAGAAGCCGCCATGCCGGTCCTTGAAGACATTAAGCTTGGCGTTACTATGTCCGCCGATGATGGTTCTATCTTTTCGCAATTAGAACCTAATATCATCATAGAGAAGAAGTAGGTCGACCACCCCCGTATGAAACAGGTAGAGTGGTGTTGACGGCCCCCCGGAATAGCCATGGGCACGGAGTCCGCGTGACCCATAGGCCGCGCTTCATCGAGGTTCTATACAACACCCTGCCCGAGGATGTGAAAAGTCGGATTAAACTAAATAAGCGCGTTGTCAACGTGAACGTGCTTGATGATGAAGTGAGTGTTGAATGCGCCGACGGTTCCGTCATAAAGGGTTCGATCGTCATTGGCGCAGATGGCGTTCACAGCAGGACTCGCCAGTGCATGCAGGCGTTAGCCGAGGGCAAGCCACCACCTGACAAGGCGCAGGCGGCCAAAAGCCCTTACGTCAGTACCTACAGGATGTTATTTGGGAACATCCCCATCCCGCCTGGGATGGACAGTGGTTTTAATTATGAATGTTCGTCGGAGCGCGTATCGACCCAAATCGTCACCGGCAACACCCAGGCCTGGCTTGGAGTGTATGAAGCTCTCGACAAGCCTACTTCCGAGCGCATTCGGTACACCGACAAAGACAAGGAGGAAGTAGTTGAAAGATGGGGCCATCTATACGCGGCTCCCGGCTTGAAAATCCGCGATCTCTACTCTACGCATGTCGGAGACGTGGGACTAATCAATCTCGAGGAAGGCCGAGTAGATAAATGGAGTTGGAAGCGCATCGTGCTCGTCAGCGATGCCGTACGAAAATTGGAGCCGCACGCTGGTCTCGGATATAACAGCGGTCTCGCTGACATGGTCGTCCTTGTGAACAAACTCCGGAACTTGCTTAAGACCGAAGCATCACCTACCACGAAGGATCTCGAGGCGGTATTTGCCGACTACCAGAAAGATCGGCTGGGAGACGAATCGATAGTTCATACTATGTCTATACGACGTGCTCGACAGACGGCGTGGCTCACGCCTTTCAACAAAATCATGTGCAAATATATCGGACCTTGGATTCGTTTCTCGTATGTCGGCTTGGTCTATATCTGGGCACCCGTCGTTTCTCGAGTACCTGTCTTGGAATGGTTGGAGGAAACGTCGCTATCCAAGACAGTACAGGTTCCTTATACCCATTTCCCCCTCGTGGGCGAATCCAAGCGTTCGTTATCGGAAAGCCACGGATATCATGGTCTGTCGATTTACGCCGGGGCTGCTGCGATAGCCGCCCTTGCCGCAGTGGGATTTCAATATTTAAGAAGAATCTAGTAACATAGGAGCATGGATGCAAGTTTTTAGAAACTTAAGAGAGGGGGGGGGGGGGGTTGTCTCTTCATTTAGCGTGCATGTATTCAAATATGTAGGTCGGCATGGATTGCATACCGGGGTTAACTGTTGAGGTTCACAACACGAACTTCCTTTTTTTAGGACTCTAACATCCAGTATCTTGACTACCTAGTTCTAGTACATTATAGAGTAAAAGGTTTTAGGGGGTTAACAGCAATATTTTGCAATTTAGAAATCTATCCAATTCCATTATATCCAACTAAAATCTCCGAACCACATCACAGTGTTGAAGGATGAAATCTCCTGAACTAGCATGTGCGACCGTAGCGGTCGAAATGCAAGGAAGTAGTACTCGAAGACACAATAAACCTAGAACCCAGTTAGCAAAGCTTCAGTCAATATTTTGAGTGATAAATTCTTACGAGGTCCTATTATCACTCTCCCGATCGAATCCGCCGTTCCACGCCCAGATGTCCTCCATATCCTCTCGGTGTTTAGACATAGGCTTGCCGGACGCGATGCGCAGCTTCTCGAAGTACACCCACGCTGCGTAAAAGACCGTGCTCTTAGCACCCGTCCTGGGGCCTTTGCCACGCACAAAGTCGGAAAGCTGTTTTGACTGGATCCCCTTGATCTTGGGCTGTTGGAGTTGCGCGTATATATCACGGCAAAACTGAGCCTGAGTCACTTCGCCCGTCCTCAGGTGCGCGCTGATCTTTTTACGGACCTCGTCGCATGTATCCCACACGCTGACCGAATCTGTCTCCTCGCCAGGCAAGTGAATGGTAGAAATGTCGGGAAGTGACGTAGTCTTCGCTGTCTTCGCTGCCTTCGAAGTTGAACCGCCGGTGCTAGAATCAGTAGCGCCGGCCTCCTGGGTCTGTCTCTTCTTCACATCCGGCATCTTCAACTTCGCAACTTCACGCTGTCGGAACCACGCCCAAGCGTTGTAATATACAGAACTGCCACTTCCTCCGTTCGGTCCCGTCTGCCTTAGAAAGGCGCTCAAGCTATTGACGGTCTTAGATCCCATAGCCTTGGAAAACTCCGTCTTCGTCATAATGCCGGCGTCGAGCATCTTGTTGATACGATTACGCACAGTTTGGCAGCTAGGCATCGGTTCATCTTCGAAGGTTTTCAAGCTTACGACCCCGCTGAGGTCCTGCTTGTAAGCCGCGATCTCTTCTTCTAACGAAGTCTCCGCCTTGCGTTTATTGCTAGACGACGCACCACCCGCGGCACTCTTTGCCTTCGACCGTTTAGAGTTCTCAGGTGCAACGGTCGGCTGCGGACCGAAAGATTGTGCCTCTTCAAACTGGCGTCGGGTAGCGGCCATGTACTCTTCAAAGGTTTGCTCCTCGGGTCCCTTGCTAACCGAAGGCTTTTTCCCGATCACCTTCGCAGGCGGTTGATTCGCACGGCTGCTGGCATCTCCGAGGGCGTTGCGCTTCTGCCATTATATTGTCAGTATCGTGCAGTTCCAATCGCAGAGACCAATGGCTATGGGGTTTCTTACTGGGGCGCTATCAGCGTTTGATGGTTTGACTTTCATCTTCGATCGCGTCTGCTCTTGGGATACCTATTTGATGAATGTAGTTTTCTTAGTTGAAACGCGTAAGGACGCGTCCGGAGTCCAGACGTAGGAAAAGCCTTGAAAGCTAAAGCCCGTTAGGTCTCCGTGCGTTAAGATTAGTGTCATAAGCCACGGTCTCTAGCTTAGCGATTTGCTCTAGGGGATAACTCTAGGGAATAATTATAGGGAATAAATTCGGGAGAGAATGTATTTCATATCATTCCGATTAAAAGAACTTGTCTCGGATAGTTTTTTGGACTGTTTTATATTCTTATACTTCAGAATTTTTAACTTCGATTTGGTTATAAGAGGGATATACCTAGTAATCTTAACTCGAGGATTATTTTTTATCGTGAAATAAGGCCAACTCCCTCTACAGCGCTGGCGACTGCGGCGCTAATGTCTATGACGCCCGTAGTTTCTAGGGACTAATAGGTACACTTCTAAAGCCCAATTGGCAGGTACTGAACGGTACTAAGTTCATCGGGCATTCAAATTTCACGAAACGTCAAATTGGCACTGGCTAGTATACGAACTATCATTCCGTGGTCGAAGACGTATTATCCGCGACAGAAAACAATTTAACCTAAGACGATTATCTTGCGGAATAATTATTACTAATGAAAGGAAGGCAAAGTCATGGGGAAAGTCAATGGCATTATAAGCGCCTCTATAAAAATGCAATAGCTCACTTGAAGGGAAATGAAGATTTTATGAGGATGGATTATGTTCCGGAACATGCATTGTGTGGTTTCTCTTGCCGTTGACTCTGATAATATCCCGTTCATGAACCCGAAGCCGTGAGGCCTATCAGATTAAGTAATGGGGATGGTTAAAATTGAGTTTAGGTATTCACAATTAAAGTGACAAAAGTAGAAATATTTATTATTAGTTGCCATAATACAATGTCTAGACTTGATATGCGGATGATGATCTTCCAGACCCTTTCGTATCCTGGGTCTTAGATTCAAGTGCGGAAGAATTGCCGAACACAACCCCACACAAAATTCATATGGCTATTCTCTTCGAGTACGACAGTATCATATCCTTAGCCAATTCCGACATCATTTGCTGATTCATATTTAGGGGGCCTTACCCCGACTCACCTCAAGGTAAGAAATGTAGTTGTCTCGAGTTCCTTGTCTTTCTATTCGGTATCAATTCATCGAAACGAGTTCGAAGATGCTTAGACTTACCCTCTCTGCCCTAGGGCTTTTGGCCGTTCAAGTTGCAGCGCAATGCACTCGTGAAGACCTCATTGCTGCTACTGACAGCCTCCTAGAAGCACAGACTGCGGGGACACCCGATACTGTAGCACCCCTAGCTGACACCGTCGCTTACCTGGAAGCGTTCAAGACAGCTGATATCACGACCGGCATCCTGTCCAAGCCCCTGGTGATTGACTTCAACCGCAGTCTTCACGATACCACTCAATGCGCGACATACACCGAGATCATCGTCACCGACCAAACTCATCCTTACGTAATAGGCACACAGATGCGCTTCGCTGAAGGCAAGATCGCGAACATCAGCAGTCTTGTCACCGATCAGGGCGACTGGCTCTTCAACGCTACCGGCACTTTCTATTGGGCGTCTCGAGAAAACTGGGACCCGATTCCAGAAGACCAGCGTGACACTCGAGAAGTGATTCAAGCCGCAGCCGATGCCTACGCCGATCTCTTTAACGATAAATCCGTGCAAGTCCCATGGGGTCATCCTTGCGCTCGTCTCGAAGGTGGCGCTTACACCGGAACCGGCTCAGAAAGCGACAGTTGTAATGTCGGCGTTCCTAGCGGTAAGTCAAAATTGTCGGGAATATGAACACACCCTTTGACAAATTACTGACTTTCTATTCGCAGGTGTCAATCTGGCTAACCGTCGCTATGTTATTGATGAGACACTTGGTGCCGTCGATGTCTTCATTGACTTTGCGACTGTCCCCGATAGTCATGAGTTCCGAGTGGAGAAGGGCATGCTCCGCTTCGTCCATACTCTGACCGTGATGGGCGGTTAGAACTAGATATTCTGTGTCTTGGTTGGCTCAAATGGATGTCTTCAGACGCAAGCCAATGTGTATGGATAAATAAGAAGTCGTCGATGAAGAATGAAAACAAGGTTGCGATGAATTATTGCGGGTCCAGAGATATTCCGCGTAGTAATTAATTGTCTCATACGTTTTAAAAGCTATCCCCTGATTATCTAATGGCATCTATTGCCGGCTATAATATTTGTAAGATACCTTGATAAGAAATTCAAAGGATAGGGTGAAAAGGTGAAGAAAATAGGGGGTTATGGCTTAAGCCATTTTCGTCCATTAACTTAATAATTATGCTTAAATTGAATTGTTTACATATCACGTATATAAAACCACCATAGGAGATAGGTAACTATGACAACGATATCTAACGGAGTAAGCGCATTGGAACACGAGTCAGAGTTTCCTTTCTTTCTCACCGCTATCGCCGAGAAATTTCACGATAGCGACAAAATTGTTTGTGGCAGGTGGGTCATCGCCTGGTCTAGGCCCCAAGTAGGTAATCATCCACCTAACTCACTATTCATAAAGCCCTCACTACCAAATTGATTTTTTCTCCTTTTTTTCCTTTTCGCTTCATATTTTTTCCTGCCATTCATTTGGAACGATATCCCTCTAAACGGACTCTGAGTCTCGCCGAGGACTCCAATGAGCCCAGCGGGTCATCCGCTGTCTCCTACCGGCAGCTTGCCGTCTCTACGTTCAACCACTCTCAGTAGCGAACAACTAGTTTCGGCTTTAGACAATCTGCATGAGCTGTACTGTCCTATATCGTTGTCGCGAGCCGTCAAATCGAAGCTCGAACTCGGCAAAGTGCACGATGACCTGCCAGTTGAACCGGCTGACTCTGGTTACGTTTCCGAGGATGGGGATATAGACGGGGATGAACAAGACGTGGACGGGGGAAATATCCATGATGCCTTGCGCGCCGATGCCTTTGAACGCAACTTTGCCATCCGCTGGCTGACGACCTTGATCGCGCGCGCGGAAGAGCTGCCACTAGGCGACGAAGACGAGCGCGATCGAGCTGTCGATAAGGCTTCTTATGTACTAGCCTCATTTTCTAAACCGATGGAGGAAGAAGTCGAAGAAGACGCTGGTATCACACGTAATTTCTCCTTCTCCTTGGATTTATCCTCCACTCTGGATTCTCCTGAAGCCAATGAATCCAGCGTCGGCAATAAAGTGGCAATCGATGTGCAACTGAATGACATTTCGAACACTACGCACTCCGATGTTGGGCTGCAGACCTGGGGGGCGTCTGTTATATTCTGTGACCTGATATGCGCGTCGCCAACGCCGTTAGGGTTTACCCAGGCTACACTCGGCTCCTCACCGCGTATCATTGAACTCGGCGCCGGTACTGGACTAGTGAGCCTAGTGCTTTCCAAAGTCCTTCGTCTCCTTGGTTTTACCAATTCGACTGTGATAGCGACAGATTATCACCCCACAGTGCTCACCAATCTACAGTCGAATGTGATGAAAACAGGCATCAAATCATGCCCCCTTGATTGGTCTGCTCCCGTTCTAGAAGGGCCTCTCGATTGTCCGGCCGATGTGCTAGTCGCCACCGACGTAATATATGAGATTAAGCATGCCCTCTGGTTACGCGTCTGTGCCACCCGCCTTCTGGCTTCTGGAGGCGTATTTTGGCTGCTTATGACAGTGCGCCCCAACGGCCGCCACGGGGCAATTACAGACTCCGTTGAATCTGCCTTTCAAGGGACGAGCCCCCAAACTCCAGACGGACGACACCTTGCAATTCTAGGAGTGGAGAATATAGAGAAGCGTCGCGGCGTTGGGCGAGGTGATGAGAGCGGATATAAGTTATTTAGAATCGGATGGGCTTAGATGGATAGACGGAAACTGAAGAGATGATAGACCTTTAGATTTAGAGCATAGATGGTATCAAATGACTAATTGAATTGTGCACCTACTGGTAGGTATCTATTCCGATTGGCAAAGGCTAAGACACTCGGTGTGCAACATAAAAAGGGGTGCCGTAGGGCGGACAATAGTGTGACGCACCCAGTTTCAGACCCTAGGTTAGTTTGCAAGGATAGGTATTTAAAAAACGTACGAATAAGGGAGTAGATGTTGATATAATTATCAACTATCACTATAGACTAGTTACCTACCTATAACCAAAATTTCCATTGCTTTCTTAATAAACTCCTAAGTAGATTGGGAAGTAAAGATCAGTCCGCCCGCTTGACACAAAAGGGGTTCGGCGTGAAGACGCCGTAAGGATCAGCCCTTTTCCTAATCTGCTGTAACTTCTCGTACTTAGCTCTATCCTCAAAGTAGGCGTTCCAAACAGTATCTAGATTCCAGTCACCGTAAGAACCCCACAGGACACGACGATCTTCTTTCGAAAAGACGCCGTTGGGTCCGATTGCCTCCTCGTCGTTAACCTTCTGCCAGTCCTCGGCCCGTGCCTTAGACTCCTCAGCATAAAAACAGTCCATCGTACAGCAGATGCTCGTGTCTCTCCAGCTAAATGCTGTTCCGTTTCCAGCGTTCCGTGTGAACATTGAGTTCTTGCCGCCGAAGCATTGTAGTTGCGCCGATAGCCAGCACTTGTTGTGATCGGGGCGAACGACATCGTCGATGCGGCCGACGACCCAATCAGCCCATCCATCCTTGGCCAGTGTACGCGAACTTGTCGTATAAGTTCTCTTTTCATAAGGATGTTCAAATTCCCTGACATTGCGGAAAATCCAGTCGCCTGTCAGTTGCGACATGGGCTTCTCCTCGACATCGCTGTCTCCCAGAATCCAATCAGATCCCTCTTTAATTCGGTCGAACCACGACATATCACATATGTCGCCACTCTCAAATGGTACCCACTGCGCATACACAATGATAGTACGCGGCCAGGCAATAAGGCCATTCTTGCCGTAAAGCTCCGGGTGTGCCCGCGCCATCCATTCGTCTATTCCGGGACACAGGTCAAGGAGCGGGAAGGCAGAGCTGAGGACGCTTATGCAGAAGTCGTAGTTACGAGGAAAGTCGTTGTTGTCAGACATCTCAACTAGGATGTCAACTAAACGCTTCAGCGTCTTGGTGTCGTACAAGTACATCGCCTTCATGCCCCTGGATCCGTTGTAGTCTTGATCCCTATGAACTTGGATAGTGAAATGGGTTATGACGCCGAGGTTTCCAGGACTACCGCCTAGGAATGCCCAGAATAGATCGGGATCCGTAGCTTTAGTGATCTCTTTGAAATCCCCATTTGTATCCACGATCTCGAGAGAGAGTACGTGGTCTCCGAACAGGCCAAAGCTACGAGCTAATTGGCCATAGCCTAGTATTTTCTATTAGTTTATACGTATAGTGGTAACCAATTCGTACCTATTCCAGTTTGGGAATTTCCTATTGTAACAGGATCCGATTTGAACTTTGAATAGAAATGGGCTCATACCTCCAGTCTGGACATGCCCACCAACATGAACCTCAGTACATTGACCGTGTGGCACGAACTTCTTGTTCTCGGTAAGCCAAGCATTGAACTCTCCAAGACTCCAGCTGACGCTGGTACGAGCGTATGCTTTTCCATCCTTCTCGAAGATGACTCGATCGTTAGCCCCCCTGAAAGAGTTTTCCAGGTCTAGTTGAATATTTGGAGCGCTTGTAGAGCTAGCTCCGCTATATTGATGGCCGCCTGTCTTGATAGCCACTGCGATTTTCTTCTCCTTTGCGTACTTGAGTGTTAGCACAATGTCATCTTTCGTCTTAGGCTGAACGATCAGTCCCGGGTTAAGATCACGCTCTTTGCCGTAAGTTGATGTAGCATATTGGTATTTAACGTCATTATAGACCTTCGTCCCTGGGATGTATTGGTTGCCGCTAATACCTGAAATGGTCGCCATTGTTTCTCGTGAAGGCTTGGATTATGAATTCTTGCACTCGAGAGGGAAAAAAGACGGAGGCATCCATCCCGATTCTTATAACCGCACCAAGGTACTACATAGTACACTGTGAAGATATACTCGGTGTGCGTGAAAGCTTACGTGCTTGACTCAGCTGCAAGCCTGTGCAGTACAAGGTTGCATGTTTATGTTAAGAGGCTAGCAGTCACTTGCTTCTGTTAATGCGGGATTAGAAAATAGAGCAGGGCGGTGTAATATCTTTCCCCTTTATTGGTTGATATTTCATGCAGAGAGTACGTTTGCCAGCCACGATTAAGCACGAGGAGTCATCAATTCCGTGTCCTAGGAAAATCATAGCTCCCAGGGCAGGTTCAAGATAGCTCATTCTTAGGTAGGTAGGTAGGTTGCAAAGCGCTCTATTATGAGTGTTCATAGGTTCCAATTCTTATAACGGTAACTAAAGACTCCCCGATAGCCGGTGGTGTATCGCTAGGCTACCAACTCTTTGACCAGATAGTAATGGGTTGTCATACTATCACGATAAGGTTGTTGTGTTGGTCTTAAGAACGGCCGCGGGCGGCAAGGCGGACCTTGCCGCCCGCACCTCCAACTGCTTAGGTGCAGCTAGATTATGCTGACCAGTAGCGATTCTTGTTCTACGACTGACAAATGCCAAGCTGCGTCAGCAGGTATGTAGATTAGTACTTAGTCATACATATTCTATCCATTCATTCAAGCTTGTGGCTTGAACTCAATGCTACCATATTGCTTGCTTACCCGCCGTTTTCTTTGAATCGTACCTACCTATACACACAGGTGTAGAGTTTAATAGGCTATCGGGGTCATAGTATAATCATCTAAGCAAGTAGGTAATCTTAAGGATATGTAGGTATTAATATGAGGTACATACGATTTTCAGGAGCGTAATATGACAGTGAGATAATTACTTTTCCCCTATTTGTGAGAACCACGGGAGGCAACCTTAGGTAAGTACCCAGAGCCGTATTAAACTACCTATATTAGACTGATGTCATGATTTAATATAATTATAAGCAATTTGTGCATTTTTATTATATTCTAAATATCGTCTGATATTAAGTTGGCTGATACACCTGCAAAAGTTCTTTCTTCCAGTCTATCTCAGATAGCTTACTGGGGAGGTTTTCTTTTTCTTCGTTACATTCGAAGGCGTCGTTTATTCTTTCTCCTTTCCGGTTTTCCCCCTCATCAATTCCAAGATTTTTATGAACTTCAATCATTGATGGCTTCTCCGAACTAAATACTTTCGGACTCCACGGCCACATGTAGCAACCAATACCGCCTGAGAAGTTCTCTTTGAAGCAAATATGTTGCCATTCCGGCTTATCGCCATCATTCTCTAGGCTTCTTATAGGTTCGAACCCTAATATATTCTCATCAAACATACCAGTAGCACAATAGCCACCTGGGCTATTGGAATACGGCACCGTTGCTTGGTCTAATTCGAAATATAATGAAAGTATTTCATCATCATTAAAGTTATTTATCTCGGATTGCGCCATCTTTGGTATGGCTATAAAACAGACCGAATAAGGAGAACAATACCACCACTTTATAGTTAAATGTATACCAATTACTTCGTAGTTACAATCTAACCAATTAGTCTTACGAGGCAGTCATGGTTTGACTTTGGTAGCTGTTTTATATCATCAGCGGCGGGATAACAATGAATACACGTCGTAACCTTTGTAAGAACCTTTGTTAAGAAACAAAACATTGTTAATGATTAATGGTGATTTGATTATCATAAGTTAAACAATGAGGCATGTATGTATGCATTCTATATTAAGTAAAAACATAACATAGAACATTGTATTGTCCTTGCTGATTTAGCACAAACAAAAATTATTTATTCCCATTGGTCTTTAGGTTAACTGCTATTTTATACTCTCTGAATTCACACACACCCTTAGGGTATGTCGTATTTCTTTTTTTTTTTGGAAACATAGGGGCAGGGGAGCCCTATCGCTGTCTTCGTTAACTTCATGAAGTCATAACTAGTTACTTTCGAATCTTTAAAACTGGGGATTCCACTTGAAAGTCATAGTTAACTAGGTACCTACCTACCTACCTACCTAGATATGTAAATAAGTATTTGCTACCGAAAGAAAATGTCACGTGATAGCCCCCTTTCTCACCACAGTACATGCAATACACACACAGTGCCTTTCACATTGTAAAGTCTGCATTCACTGCTTACCTATGTATTTCCTAGAAGGTCTCCCTTGTACGACACGTCAAAATTGGATTGGTCAAAATAATTATCTTTAATTCGCATATACCTTAGGTAGGTACCTACTAAGTACTTAGGTCGTGTTAATGTTAGTTATACGCATTTACGCAAGTAGCGAATTACCCAAAATTTTTAGCGCACAGTACCGTTTGACCGCAGTTTGCTATGTACTTAGTACTTAACGACATCTGTATTTTGTTTCACTTGGATTGGCGTTGCAGGTGGTCAACACTTACAGCACCTACCTAGATACCGGTATATTTCATAAGTAATACTCATTTTCCCCAAATTTCTTTAGGTGCACCAAGAACAAGAAAATTATATTCACCATTCGGAGAGCTACAATAAAACTAGACACATTAAATTTCGACTACGAACGTCACGACTTTCATAGAATATGGTTTCAGACCCAACTCAAGACTTCGTTCAACACCGCGATCCAAACGATATGGAAAGTTCTGGCGAAGAACTCATCAACAATGACAATGTTAATAAGATGAAGGACAAGTTAGAGAACCTCGTCAGTTCTCCTGATTCCAAGGAAATAATCCCGGACCAAATCGAGCATCCACATACAAAAATGCCGGATCCCGTACATGTGGCCGAAGCAGCCACCGAAGAAGCTTTCGAGAATATCTCAAACGTTATGGAAGGTCTCGATCAAAAATTTATTACAGGCCTTGATTCAGATGGTATTCAAGGTTCTGGCATTCACGTTCAAGAAGGCCATGATGAAGACTTTGCCGCAGACCCTGACCCAAACTTTATCAAAGATTCTAACCTAGAAGTTATCGAGGATCCCGTACCCGAGACAATAGGCAGCGATTCTTGGGTGGGTGCAGATGCCTATGAGCCCGACGACGAATACAATCTGCAAACCACCAAGTTCTTTAGTGCTGTCAAGTGGGATAGGCTAGCTTCAATAGCCTCTAGTCTTCGAGAGGGTGTGAAGTGCTCTTACTCCGATAAATATTCTATTGGACAATTCAATATGGTGAGACGTCTCACTTTTGACGATGGCATCAGTTGGGTTGCTAGAGTTCGGCTACCTCCTGAGGCAACTCCCGCTCCTCTCGACTGGTACGACAGTCGAAGAGCGTTCGAAGTGGAGGTTGCTAGCATGAAGTTCTTCAAGTAAGCTATTATATCCTTAAGAGCAGACCCTGTACCTCCATTTCAATAGGATTTAACCAAATTTAGATCCAAATCGACAGTTCCGGTGCCCGAATTATTTGCCTATGATGCCAACTCATCAAACGAAGTCGGAGTATGCTGGATGCTAATGGAGTATATTCACGGCACTACAGCTGCCGAACTCCAAATAATCAAGGACTCTGAGCCAGCGATTTACGGGTCGATTGAACAAGATCGGAAGCTTCGAGATCAAATGGCCAAAATCCAAGCAGAAGTGCTCTCGTTCAAGTTCCAGGATATTGGCAGTCTCTATTACTCCGAGGATACATCCAGCTTCTTCATCGGCCCCGATGTCGAGACTGGTAAAGGACCATGGAAGCTCTCGACCGACTACTACTATGATCTTGCCGATAACCTGCTCAAGAATACAGCGGCACGATGTAGCGAGAAGGCAAAAAACAGCCCCTCTTTTATTCTACCTACCCTTCTCAACCATCTTTTGGGCATCCACAGCGAAGAGCGTGCCGGTCCTTTCAGGCTCGTCAATGCGGACTTCGGCGCGCACAACATCCTAGTTGATGATGATTTCAACGTTGTCGGTATCGTTGACTTTGATGGCGTGAGGGCGGCACCGCTCGAAGCTGCGGCGCAGTTCCCCGTTTTGAGCTGTATGGGCCTAGAGCCGCCAGGCCATGTTGACCCTCGTCCCGCCGTCCAGGAAAGGATCAAGCGCTCAAAACCGCAGATTGACAGATACAAGGAATTTCTGATCAAGCACGAAGCTGAGCTTGGAGATGGCTCCGCCCCTGTTGGCCATCGGTTAGGGTCTACATCGGCTCTCATATACAAAGCTTTTCAAAACTATTCTATGCTTTCCACTTCTTCGTACGAGAAATGGTTTGAATTCGCATTGAAGGTGACGAGGGATTATGCGGATGGTCTTGAAGCAAGTGAGGGGCAAGTTCAACTTGCAGAATAAACCATGCTGGTCAAAACTCGAGAAATTTCAGGTTTAGCTTAGGGTTAGGGTTATCTAGCTTCTTAAGTAAAGATGTAAAGGTCATTGAAAACTGACCTTCATTAAGACCCTTCTTTGAGTAAAATTATGACAACACATTCTATGAATAATTGTTAAGTTGATACGATATTTTAAAACTTCATTTCCACAGATGTGCTCTTGCAATCGTATGAAACACCACTTTCTAACTAGGTTGTTACTATGGGCCATAGATTTTCTAATGACACAGTTATAGCACAATATTAACGTCTTCAGATTGGAAGAAAAATGTATCCTTAATCGACCTTAACGAACGAGCTGCCTTTTTTTATCACTAAACTCGGCAATATTCACAGTCGTAAGAGATGAAAGACAAGGTTACATATGTAGTTTGAATCTTCTACGGCTATTAACATTAACCTAAGTAATATCGGCCATCTCCATAGTTGTCATGAACCATACTTCTATACGTAGTCATTAGGGTTTCTCGATTTTATATGCCCCAAGTGTCTCTATTTAACAAGCATGGAACAAAATACTTTTCTCCATGTTTTTTCTCCTAATACATACTCAGTTCGGCACGAATAAAGTCACGGTGGTTTCGAATAAAGTCACGGTGATCCACCCGCTTTATACCTAGTACAGCTTAGTAGTATGGATACTTTTCTTGCAGTACAACACTCATACAAATCGGAGTACCTTTTCTACTCGGTGCCTTTTACTATTAGGCATGTATCGTTGACCTTGCTGTCGCCCCCAACAACCCTTCCTGAACCTTTTCCCGCTATAGAAAAGGGAACTAGCTTATTATTTAGGTATCCCCCTGTCTTGTAGGCTCATTGGTAGCCCTTGAAAGCAACGCCGTCGCTGCCGAATTGAGAGGCTTTAGCAGCGGCGGGGTCCGGAATAACCTCATCTAAGTTGTCCCAAAATCTACCGTTTCAATATCTTGAAAAGGTCATAAATAGGTTCACCCGATAGCTTAATAGCAAGGCTTTTAGATTACTATATTAATTTCTGAGGAAAATTCGATGTTATTGTCGCTAAAAAGGAGGTTATTTAGATCAGCTATGATGGATTAATAAGTAGAAAGAGTACTTATATTTGTATGGGAATTTGTATTATAAAACTAGTACCCACCCTATTAAGCTATGTTAGGTATAAGTAGGGTGGGTCACCGTGACTTTATTAGAAACCACCGTGACTTTATTCGTGCCGACTCAGTTAGGTACTTAACTTACAAACAAACTGTTTTACATCCACTTTCATTTACAAAAATTGAAAAAAGCTTGGTAATTATCCTAATTGATGCCATTTTGACTAGCATCACCTATAGTGATCTAGCAAGATGGCATCGAATACTTCTACTTTTCTCGATGTTGGAGTCATTTATGTGATTTACCCCAAGGATGGAACTGATGGGGTCCAAACAAGTCTCATCGAAAAGAAGCTGAGAGCTCTTTCCGATCCTCCGAACATTTACATATCTCAGACAAAGACGGTGGGGATTAACTTCTGGTTTGTGACTCTGTCACATGGAAGCGCCGATATCCTTGCCGTGGAACTGGCTCACGAGGTAAGCCTGCTCACGAATCAACGGAAGGTTTAACTCACTTACATTATGAAATCATAGGTAGCCTCGATATATCCACAGACACCAAAGGATATTTATAATCCTCGTTACAGCACATTTGACCCAACTACCGGGATTACTTACAAGGAGAGTCAGGATCACACTAGCACTGTGGCGGACCATCTTATGTATGTTTGCCAACAGCCAGGAAAGTCATTACGAGAGTATCACGGTCGATATTATTTCGACGATGCTGATCCCGTCCCTGGACGCGGTATTCCAGTCTATGTTGTAGACACGGGTGCAACCCTAGATCATAAAGTAAGTTTTATCCTGACCATGCCCCTTGCTCTCAAACCCGTTTCATGCTAATTCCATGGGCAGGAGTTTGACGATGTTCGCGATAATGTCGAATGGATTCATGTGGGTCAGGATGTCGGCGGCGGGAATGCCGAAGATGATTCTGCCACTGATCCCACTCAACAATTCATCACGGCAAAGGCGCATGGCACGTCCATGCTTAGTCTCGTTACTGGGGCTAACGTGGGCGTATCAAAGGGTGTTAAGCCCTACTTGGTACGAGTGCCTCGGAGACATATACCTACCGGTACTGTTAGAGACAGGTCTAGACACGCAACGAACGAGGATTGGCTCGAGGGTATTAGCAAGGTGAACGATCACCTGGCTGGAAGAAAAAATGATACGAAAGCTATCATTCTACTCGCCTTCCATATTCCACGGGAGTCGTTCATGAGAGATGGTAAGGACCGCTCGCTTGGGTTTGATGCCAGACTGCGGTTCCTCCTGAAAGATCTGGTCGACAAGGGAGTCCTTCCCATAACGGGAACGGGAAATAACATGAATCAGGCGGTGCATATTTTCCTTTCCTTTTTCTGTTAATCAATATGCTAACTATGACTAGAGCACGATCGACGGATTCCCCGCGAACTACGGACGAAGTGATTACAACCCAATTACAGAGGTTCTAGTCGTTAGAAGCGTGCACAGCACCTCGTTTGCTCTGGCTAACCAGACTGACTTCGACCGAGGCCTCCCTCATATCTTTGCACCGGGTTACGGCATCAAATGTGCCGAAGGGAACCGCGGTGCGTGGGGATTATTCCATGATCCGAAGGATGATACCTACAAGAGAGCACACGGGAGTTCATGTGGTAAGTCAAAATATCTTCACATATACCTGTTTTGATTACTAACAATTATTGTTCATTATAGCCGCAGCAATCACGGCGGGCCTTGCTGATTATTTCCTAAGACTGTCCCAGGTTGGCCGTTTGAACATTGTCAATAATCCTATGGGTTTGAAGAACTACATCCTTTCCGATGACCTCAAGTGGTCAAGAAAACTTCACCAGGATGGTAGGGCGCTCCCCGGAATTTGGAACGGCGTTAAACTTCCTGATTCCCACTTTCACTAAACTTGTACCAAAATGAGATGAAATGTGGGATTCGATGAGAATTCATGGATAACATGGGCACAAGTTTAATAGATATTTGGCTGAACACTACACCTTCGAGTCTCAGCAAAGGGTTATATAGATAGCCCCTTTTTAATTCAACGATACCCATTAGTTATATTTTGTTTAAGGGCCTCAATTAATCGAGTCCCTGAACTAGTAGTAATTCCGTGATAAACGCCCCTTTCGTATTGTACTCTCTAAGTCCCAAATCCCAAGATTAGAATTGATACTCGATCGTGATAAATAAAATCGAGGTAATTCATCCGATTATTTTACTCATAAATAACCCCCTATCTCTCTTACAGACTTGAGTCTTGAATTTTCTCCTAATTATCTCGGGATAACCCACTATTGCCTACCTAAGTCTTACATGTATTCGTAATCGTCGTCTTTTCCCCATGAATACCTATTCCCCCTTAATCAATTACCGCCTAACAAATGCCCCATAGGATGAGTTCCTTCCGCCCCCCTTATCGAGACCCGGATGCTTAGTCAGCAAGCCACGTGGAAAAGACCTCAATTCATCCGGGTTACACCGGATATATATCCCGGTCGTCACCTACTGACCTGTCGCGTACCTACCCAGCATCATCCAAATCACCCGTGATGGCCACCCCCGCCCCGTCACCCTTCGTCCTAATAGTCAGCCACGCGCTAACCGGGCACCTCGCGCCTCTAATCCGCATCGCCGCGGCCCTGCGCGCGCTGGGGTGGGAGCCGTTCTTCCTCGGCCCGACGGCGCACCGGCGCCGCATCGAGGCCGCGGGCGCCGTCTTCCTACCACTAACAGGCGACGCCGACCTCGACGACAAGGCGTACTACGCGCGCCCGCCCCTGCCGGACTACGCCGCCCTGCCCTGGCCCTCGCGCGTGCTCGTCGACCTGCGCGCGCAGTGCGTCGCCCCGCTGCCCACGCAATGGGCCTGCCTCGCCGCCGCACTACACATGCTACTCGCGCGCGACCCGGCGCGCGGCGTCGTGCTGCTGGCCGAGGCCTTCTTCTACGGGGCGCTGCCGCTGTTCCACGGCGCGCCGGTGCCGCAGAACCTGCTGGGCACGGTCTGCGTGTCGGTGACCGTGCCGGCGATCCGCAGCGCGGACCTGCCGCCGGCCGGGTACCCGTTCGCGTTCGATACGTCGCCAGAAGGCCGCGCGCGCAACGCGCGGCTCTGGGAGCGGAGCTGGGCGCGCAAGGCGGCGCCGCTGACCGCGCTGCTCGACGCCAAGCTGCGGGAGGCGGGCGCGGCTCGCGGGGCCGGCGAGGTGTTTCTCTCGGGCGCGAACTACACGTGCCACGAGACGATCCTGCAGCTCGGGGTC
The DNA here is from genome assembly GCA_022836615.1 of Annulohypoxylon bovei var. microspora. Lineage (NCBI taxonomy): Eukaryota > Fungi > Ascomycota > Sordariomycetes > Xylariales > Hypoxylaceae > Annulohypoxylon > Annulohypoxylon bovei. The sequence goes on from MU405393.1 coordinate 35,586, forward strand.
CCGGGGTTCGAGTACCCGCGCAGCGACTGGCCGCGGGGGTTCAGGTTCGCGGGGCTGGTGCAGGGCCCTCCCAAGGCTTCGGCAGTCACAACAACGACGACAACAAAACCTAAGGAACCCGTGTTTCCCTGGTGGGAAGAAATAGTGTCCAACTCAGCGCTGTCCGCGCTGCCGCCTTCGGACCCGCGAAGGGTTCAGAAGAAGAAGGTCGTCGTTGTCGCCCAAGGGACCGTAGAGATCGACCCTCACGACCTTATCATCCCCACGCTACAAGCTTTCGCCTCGCATGAAGACGTCCTCGTGGTCGCCATCTTAGGATGGAAAGATGCCGACCTAGCTAGTTACGATTCCAGTGTAAATATCCCGCCCAACGCCCGCATCGCCGACTACTTGTCCTATGACTCCGTGCTCGCACACGCTGATGTCTGGGTTCATAATGCCGGATTTGGCGCTGTAAATCACGGTATCGCGAACGGGGTGCCGATGGTCGTAGCGGGGGAAGGAATGGACAAGACGGAGAACGCGCGACGAGTAGCATGGTCTGGGATCGGCGTCGATCTACGTTGCTCAAGGCCCTCCGCTGAGCAAGTACGGGAAGGCGTCGAGCGCGTACTACAGGACGAACAGTTCACAAAATGCATACATGAGCTACAGAAGCAAAGCGAAGAAATAGACTGTTTTAGCATAGTTCACGAAGAATTACTTAGGATAGCACAAACACGCCCCGGTATTAAACAACGGGGATTAGAATTTTAATAGAGGATTGCCAATTACTATCTGTCTTTAGTGAAGACAAGAATCATGCGCAACGTGGTATCAAAGTAGCTAAGTTGGGTGACACGTCGTAATGCAACAAGGGCAATCATCAATTTCCTAGTCCTTCCTATTTCCGGGCTGCTTACAAAAGCTAACCCCAAGAAACCATCACCGAGGCCCCTAGGCTCAAGCGTGATGAAAAGGATTTGTGTAGGAGCATCCCCAAACACCATACAGTTCGGTTGATGTCAAGTAGGTATCGTAGTGTCGTCATAAACGAAAACCTTCTATATCTGTCGAAGGCGCGTCGTAACATTCGATGATTAGGAAGTTGGTATATGGTAGTAGAGTCTCCTCGTCGGGGTATGGTACGGGTCAACAACTAACGACCGGCATCCTGAGTCTCCGGATAGTAACATCCAGCGGAAAGCACGAGGTTCATTCTCGTGAATTGCACTTTCTTCACAGCTGTCTTCTTGGTCGGGAATGCGCTGATCTGATCCGGTGTAATCATCACCTCCTTGCCCTTTCTCTTTCCTGTGCCAGCAGTACCGCTTGCAGATTGCGCCGTCTGTCCGGCTTGTTTTCCGTCACCTTGCCCCCCTGCTGCGTTGGTGGTACCGTCGCCGTCTTGGTGATTAACGACACGACTACCCTCGGTTGGCATCTCAACGTCCCAGAGGCGCACAGTACAATCTTGGCCGGCGGATACAAGCACACTGCTCTCGACGCTAAAGCTGAGCGACCAGATGCCACCACGACCGTGGCCGCGGCAGCGCTTGATGCGGGTTCCTTTTTCGAGGTCCCATAGGAAAATGTTACCAGCAATGTCAGCCGACGCAAGGATCTTGCCGCTTGGTGCGCATTCTAACGCGGAGATGAACTCTGTGTGACCGTTGAAGATGCGAACGCAATCACCACTCGTAAGAGACCACATGCGGATAGACTTGTCCATCTCGTCAGAAGCCGAGAACACATAGGATCCATTGGGGTGCCAGGTCACGGCAGAAATGGCAGTGTCGTGACCAACCATGAGACGAAGTGCCGAAGAGCGATCCTGAGACCAGACTCTCACGGTCTTGTCCCAACCGCCGGTCACGAAGTAATGACCATGCGGATTCCAGGCGAGGGAAGAGATTGGGCCTTCATGTCCTTTGTAAATGCAAAGGCAGGTCCAAACGTCAAGTGACCACAGGCGTACTTGGCCGTCGGCCGAACAGGAGAGAAGGATGCTGGGACGCGTGTCGGGCTTATGGTCGCTTTTGCTCTCGTCCTCATATATATTGCGGTCTATGTTGTTGATCGCGTCTGAGAAAGCAACCGAATAGACGGGGCCAGAGTGACCGTATAGCTTGCGGTTATTCTGATCTGTCTTGTCCTGGGGTATGGAAGACTTCAAAGCCGTCCCGTCCACACTCCAAACGCGAATGTAAGACTCGGTAGTACCAACGGCCACATACTTCTGATCCTTGGAAAAGTCCATACACGAGACACTAAAAGAAATATGTTAATATCTAGTCATATGCCGGCATAGCCAGATTAAGGAAGACTTACGCTCCAAGGTGGTTGTGGAATGTCCAAATGTGCACCGTGACCCCAGCACCTGCAGCACCAGTGAGGTTGTTAATCTTGAATCGGTCACGATTCTCTCGAGCTTTCTGCATCTCCATCACGACATCTCTAGCTCTGGAGGGGGGGTATGGGATCTCTGATCGCTGAGGAGAATCGACGGATTCCTTCTTAACCGGATGCATCGCATTGAATTCCTCGACCAATGTCGGGTAGCCGTCTCGGGGTGGGTTGAGCCTATCCTCCTCCTCGAGTTCGGCGACGACATCGTCCCGAAGCTCCGGCTCCATCTGGGACGGGCCTAGTTTGAGGGCAGCCCTCTCATCGAGAAGGCTGCGATTGGAGAGACCACTGTGGGAAGACATGCCGGGTATACCCTCTTGAATGTCGACCTCGTCAAGTTCTTGCTGTTGAGAGCGGCGGTAAATAGCCTCAAAGCTAAATGGTTCGATGGGACCACGGTCGATAGTATTAACACGCGTGTGCTGATTTATGAGGTCAAGAATAAGACCTCCGCCTTGATCAAAATCGCGTTCTAGAAACCCGAACAAAGTTCCGGCTAATGCTTTACTGATAGGAACGACGTACTGATTCTCAAGATAGGCTTTGGCGAGAGGATCATGTAGAGCATGTATAGGCAAAGTGATTGTCGATAGAGTCTTGACTTCATCTGGGTGAGATTTTTTGAAGCGACCGCGCAATTCTTCCATAAACGCCTTTGCATGTGCAGAGGAACCTTGCTTTACTAATCTCAGATAGGCATAAACGAAAAGTGGCCATAAGAATTTAGCCAGCTCGAACTGTACCTGTGTAAGTTGATTGTGGTCTGGCGATCAGCTAGAGGTAAGTCTTACCTTATAAACATCGAGACTTTGCTCCACCCATAAGTCGAAATACTTGAAGGCTGTAAGATATTTCCCTGCAGGGAAATGCTTGCTCGTTGCAGAGCCATCACCGTTCTCTCTAGGCTTTCCGGTCTCGTCGATATCCTTGACCTCTTGACGAAAGATTTCTTCCGTCCGTCGATACCCTTTCTTCAGCAAGTAATCCGTTACCTACACTATTGATTAGCCTAAACAATTGTGATAATTCGAAGAACAATAAACATGAAGTTGGAGGGCACACCAGAGCATTAGTCTGTGGTCCACTTAACGGAGGGGGAACTACACCTAGAGCCTGGTTTTGGGCAGGACTCAGGTAGGACCGGTAGGGCGGCATGATAGGATTAGACATAATAAAAGTCTAAAATCCCACGATACATGCGTGGGTGGACGTGTGTTTGTGAACGAACAAAGAAATAACCGGTGACGATTTGGTTAAGGAAAAGGAAATAGATGGGTACGCGTTACAAGTCCAGGTTGAAATTGAAAAAGGGTTGAACGAGATGATGTAGAAAACATGGAGTGAGGTAGGCGACGAGGAGGAAGACGAAAACGATTAGGGTGGTGGGGGACGACTGAATTGGCAAACTTGGTAAGAATCACTGAACGGCTTACAATCTGATTAAGATTCTGATTATTACTCGTCGGAGCTGATGTCCCTGCTGCTGGATTTGGCGCAGCATTGGCAGTTGTAGCAGAGGCCGGCTGGGGTGCGAAGTTACTACCAGCTGCACCACCCGCGCTGGGAGGCGCGGTGTTGGACATGGCGACGACAACTATTCAACCCTCGACACCCGACACTTGTAATCGTTTCAATGCTCCTAATGATTCCAAATTAAATTCCTTTGGCAGTGTCAATATTTAGAGTTTATTGAGATTATCGTGAAATGTTCGACGCAAGTTCACCAGTAGTGTTGGCATATTCGATAAATTTGAGATGGAAATGGAAATGGAAATGGAAATGGAAATATGTAGGATGAACGAGTCGATATTGAGGCTCAAAGCTAAAAGATGGCCCATGCATGAAATACCCAAAGGTACAATGGTACATCAGAATAAGGTTGGGTCTGGGCCCATATATTCCCCGGGCTGCCGAGCTACCAGGTACGTACCGGATATTCAATTTGAACTTGGAAGTTTGTCTCCTCAATATCTAGATGTGCACAGACCATGTATCCACCTCTGTACGTTACACAGTGCCAATAGTAATTTGAAGCGCTATCTTCTTCAATCATCAATCTTTAATTCCGAAGAGGTTGTTGAACAATATCTACGATTCTACCTATCTAGGTAGTGCCTTTTGACATGAAAAGCTACGTTGACATCATATGATGTTCCCGGATGCTAGATAGTTATATTATTCCCCAGCTGCTCTAGCTTTACTACATTAGTAGCCCTGATGAAAAATTATCAGAGCTTCTTCCATTAGTCAATAAGTCAATGCTACAACAAATCGCCTACGGAATACATATTTTATTTACTTAGGCTAGGATTGCTCAACAATAATTTCAGCTTCCAAATCACATGATGGAGGGAAACAGAGATCAGACCTCATTTGTACCCTTTTCCAAGGCTGAGCGCATTCAACAGCTAGCCGAAATCGATCGAGTTTGTTACCTTTATCATCATCTTATTTCTAAAGCTGACAGGGAATCAGAACATCGCCAGCCTCTTACGTTCTACGGCACAAGCTGTCCAGACCCTCGGAAAGCAAGGGGCACGAGGAGAAGATGTTAACATGGTTGACGACAAGGATCAGCAGTCTCGGGTCTTTCAAGACTCAATGAACGATTTCCTCCGAACTCTACGTACTGTGAATGTCGGCATGAAGCGACAGATATGGGGACTTGAAGAGGAGCAGATCATCTCGTTGGATAAGGAACCGCAGAATCTTAGGGACGAGGGCGGTGAGGTCCAGATAGCTAATCACCGCAATGCCCCTCTGAAACCCGACGGCGATGGGAAGATTGGTGGACTCGATGTGGGCTGGCTCAATAGCCGAAGCGACAAGGTCGAGAGAGATATGGAAGCTGACCTTTGGAATGAGGCTGAGGCATTCCTACAGCACCTCCTTCAGACGGGTGGTGTCAGCCAGACTGCGAATGGAGGAGGGAATCGCAACTAATTTATTAAGATTGATTGCCCGAGTACAGCGTTGTGCGTGAAATTCGGTTTTAGCATTGGACGGTGTTTAAGGAGTTAAATATCATTAGTTTTCTCCCGGCGTGATTTACCGAACTCGTGAAGTTCGACTTTGTTCATTAAGTTGACCTGAGATTAAGTTGATTCAGGTCTTTTAGGTGATTCAATATCTGAGATTGGTGATGTGACATAGTATAACAAGGAATTCAACCTCCATACGTACCTAGGTAGGGGGTAGCTATTCCTTATCTCAATTGGATCAGGCTTTCAAGCTACCTGTTAATCGAAAATTTAAGTAGGTACCTACTGTACCTATGCTCAATAAGTTATATTAAGGATAAGATGTATATTAACATATGGGAAGCGTGCATGTATTCAAGTTGACATGGAGAGCAAGAGCTACGGTGCTAAGTACCAAAGTACATTGGGTATAGGCAGGCCCCACCAGAGGTCGGAATAGGCTGCCACTGACCCACCGCCGCACCGGCAACAGCACCTGCAACAACAACCAAAGGCAATTGCTAAGGTCCATAATCTAGAATCCAGAAACTAGAACCTAGAAACCTTTCTTCGGTCACCATTTTCTCCGTCTAGTTGACGACAGCTTCAATTCTACACTTTTAAGCTCGTCGCAAACCCTCGAACATCCGATATGGATTTAGGAGAAGCGGGCGATTCACCTTGGGGCGGTATGATCACTTTTATCATGATTTATTAGCCGCAATTTACTTAACGATCATTAGATGTCCCGTCTCAGTTGACCTCAAAATCCTCTACCTTCAGCCAAGAGGGTTCGTCTATACCATCTTGCTCTAGATGAGATTGAACATGGTCGCTAACAAGAATTGTTTTCTATAGAGAGCTCGACTAAATCCCAAGATGCCGAGTCCTCTCAGCAATCGCAATCTTCCATCAAGTCACCCACCGGGCGTGGCCCGAGGGGACCGATACGCCGTCTAGTAGCCCAACCGACGAAGCTCGAGGCCGTCGACGATCCGCTTGGTCCATTAGGTCCTTTAGGGGCCAATGCCGCTCCCGGTGCAGATGCGCAAGCCGACGAACCGCCCGTTCCGCCGCAGAAGGAACAGATGGTAATTCGAACCACCATGCCGCAACCATCACAAAAGCGACCGGGACCGTCGGATCCTCATCGCATCGACGACGACGAGTTCGACCGACCTTCTGGCCCGAGAGCCCCTCCTCCCGTTCAGGCTGCGCAACCCAGCCCGGTGAGAACCGCTGGCCAGCCGAGCGTTAGCGTCGAGAAGGCAGCCAAGCCCAGCTTCCAGATCACCGTTGGCGATCCGCACAAGGTTGGGGACTTGACAAGTTCGCATATTGTTTATTCTGTCCGTACAAAGGTAGGGATTATATGTTGTACGCTGAGGCTGCATGTTATTCATCGTTCTAACTACAAGTAGACAACATCGAAAGGGTACAGACAACCTGAGTTTGAGGTTAAGCGAAGATACCGCGATTTCTTATGGCTTTATAACACGATGCATGGAAACAATCCCGGCGTAGTGGTTCCTCCGCCTCCCGAGAAACAAGCTCTCAATCGCTTCGAGAGTAATTTTGTCGAATCCCGTCGAGCGGCGTTGGAGAAGATGTTGAACAAGATTGCTGCTCACCCCACGCTACAGCATGATCCCGACTTGAAATTATTTTTAGAAAGCGAGTCCTTCAACGTTGATGTCAAGCACAAGGAAAGGAGAGACCCTATACCAGGAGAGAGTAAAGGCGTTTTCGGTTCTCTCGGCATCAACGTTGGAGGTGGCAGCAAATTCGTCGAGCAGGATGATGTGAGTTCCTTGGTCCTCCTCAACTATGTATTCTCTAATATTTGCAGTGGTTTCACGACCGACGGGTTTATCTCGATGCTCTAGAAAACCAACTGAAGGCGTTGATGAAATCTATGGATATCATGGTAAATCAACGGAAGGCTATGGCAGAATCGGCTGGGGAATTTTCTGCTTCGCTACATGCTCTATCGACAGTAGAATTAAGTCCCACGCTTTCCGGACCGCTGGATGCCTTATCAGACTTACAACTTACCATCAGAGATGTCTACGATCGACAAGCTCAGCAAGATGTGCTAACGTTTGGTATTACCATCGATGAATACATCCGGTTGATCGGCAGTGTCAAGCAGGCGTTCTCGCAACGGCAAAAGGCTTTCTACTCGTGGCACAGCGCCGAGTCGGAACTGCAGAAGCGCAAGGCTTCTCAGGATAAATTACTTCGACAGGGCAGATCCCAGCAGGACCGTCTTAACCAGGTCGGTGCCGAGGTGGCCGATGCCGAGCGCAAGGTCCATCAGGCAAGACTACTATTTGACGATATGGGAAGGTTGATGCGCTCGGAACTGGACCGTTTCGAGAGAGAGAAGGTCGAGGATTTCAAGTCTTCCGTCGAGACCTTCTTAGAGAGCGCTGTTGAGGCGCAGAAAGAGGTAAGCATATCATTACTTACTAGGTACCCATTGATTGAATGCTAATTCCGCCAATAGTTGATCGAGAAATGGGAAACGTTCCTGATGCAGCTGGATGCCGAGGACGACGAGACCGTCTTCTACCGTCCGCCTGTGTATCAGAGCAGCGATAAGTCTACGGGCCGTGGAGATACCGCGGTGGATCGAGCCAGGGCTACCATCGATGAAGACTCGGACTAAACCTAATAGTCTTGTACAACCACCACTTAGTTAGGGTGTTAAAAACTTGATATCCTTTATACAATACGAATGGCAAGTGTAGTGTTGAGGCTTTGTATCAAGATGTATACATAGTTATACATATGTTGTGTTGTGGGAGTGGATAGGAGTTGCTCTGCTTGTCTAGCGCATCTCATCTCCTTATGCCACGGATATATACATCGGGTCATCATCTCCGCGAGCCCCCATCCCGTCGTAGCATTTCCAGGCTTCGTATACTCCGTAGACACAGCAAGCCGGCCTTCAGAACGTAGATCTTCACTTTTTCTAGTTTTTTGTCGTGATCACATCAGTCAGCAACCGAATCCTAGACTATTTCTTCTTCTTCCCATCCTTGCCCGTATTCTTCTTCCTCGCGGGCGCCGGCTCCTCCTGCACGGAGTACCTAGCGACCAAATCGCTCAGCGCGTCCTGCGGGGCGGCGGCCGCGGCGGCCGCACCCTTCTCGCCGCCGTGGACGGCGTCAGCCTCAGCCTCGGCCTCGGCCTCGGACGCGGCCTCGAGCTTGTCGGCGGCGGACTCCATGTCCCAGCCGCGGCCGAAGCGGTCGCGGAAGGCGGCGAGCTTGCCGGCCTCGTCGACCTCGACGTTGCGCAGGGAGCGGTCGGAGGGCTGCCACAGCAGGTGGTTGCGGGTGTCCTTGGTGCTCTTGTAGAGCGCGAGCGGCGACGTCGTGCGCGTCGTGTACGTCGACCCGTCCGTCTGCTGCACCAGCTGCGTGAAGGTGTACGGCCGCTTCGGCCGCCGGATCAGGTTCGCCGCCCGCGACGGCGTGCGCGAGAGCGGCGTGTGCGACGGCTTGAGCGTGGAGGGGCCGCTGAGGGAGAGGAGGATGGGCGATGTTGTGGCTGCGGTTGGCCGCCGGAGGAGCGCGCCCGGGAGGCTGGGTGCCATTGCGGCTGGTGGCCCTGGTGGTTGTTCGGGGGGAGGCTGGTAGGGGCGTGTGGCCTCGTCAAATAGCTCTTTCGTTATAGTTTCCTCGCTGGTATTCCTATATCTAAATCCAAAGCTTGACTTTTTGGTGGAGTCAAAGTTGGAAATTTCAATTGGATCCCCACCGATTTGTCGGACCGGCAGCGGCTGGCAGAGCTTGGCGAATTGACGTAGATATTCTTATCTTATCAATATTGTTATCGCTATCGTTATCTTTCTTATCGCTACTAGGGCTTCTAATAATTATTTCACAACGCTGACGACATAGGAAGATCCTGTTCCCCCTCCAAAAATAGCATTGGTCTTCAATGGACTGAAATGAAGAGTCTCCGTGGTCTACGGTTGGCTTTTGAGTCTGCAAGACCACGATATGTCTCCCCCAATAAGGCACCGAGAGCTCGCGCGAGCTTTATGACATGGGGGAGTCTTTGGGGGGCAGATGAAGACCAGTCAAAGTCTTCGGGAGGTGAGATATGCACAACATATAATTATCTCCAAATCTACTCTATTTAACATAACGTCTACATCTTGTAGATTCTACTTCACGGTCCGGCCCCTATGGGACGAAACATGAACATGGGCTCTCTCAGCCCATGCGTTCCGTCATGCGTCGACTGCCTCATCCCGTAGTCGTCATCACGACTCTTGAGAACACACGCAATCTCACGAAGGTCGAGGAACTGTTAGACGAGAAGCTGCCACCCCCGATTCCTCGAGCCATGACCGTCTCTTCTTTCACCTCACTATCCATAGACCCCGTGCCTCGAGTGACCTTTAACATCACTCTCCCAAGCACCACCTACAAGGCGCTTGCGAAGTGCGGAAAGTTCAACGCCCATATCCTCAGCGGCGACAACCACGGTGCCAGGATCGCGGATCTATTCACTAGGGGCAACAGACCTCCAGCTGCCAAAGAGATGCCTGGTGAGACGGAGAAGACACCTAAAAATATAGATGAGGCCGATCTAGGAGTCCTCGAGGGTCTGCATAATCTCGGCGTACGGGTATTAGGACGAGAAAAATGGCAAAAAGAGTGGAAATTAGCAAGAGACTATGGGAAGAAGGTTATTAATACAGTCAAGTCAGGGGGGTATATAAAAGACGTTGCAATACCACCTACGGGTACGTTGCCAGTCTTGAAAGGCCGAGGTATTTCGCACATATTAAAGTGCAAATACCGCCACCTCACACCCCCTATGGACGATAACTTCGAACATCACGCCATCGTCATAGGCGAAGTTGTAGATGTAATACCGGGAGAATCTAGAGGCGGGGGCGGCATTGCCCTTGCGTATGTCGATAGAGCATACCGGCAGATGGGTGAGACGCTACTAGAGAGATCGACGACCGAGCCTATAGCGTCTAAAGAAGAAGAAATCACTACTCCAGGGTTCGACGATGTACCCACAAGCAATATAGACGACCAAAAACAGAGTTAATACAAATTCCACGAAGCATCGATTATTCCATGTGTGCACACAACTGTATTATGCTACCTCTACTAGCTAAGGCGATGATAAGTCTAAAGTTTTACCGCCTCGCTATCCTCCTTCAGCCTATGCGAAGTAGGAGACATGTTCCCAGTCAGATTCGCAGTCTCAAGATCGCTGCCCCATCCACCAATACCTAGCCATCGTTCTAATACCAGCCTCCACAGCAGCATTCCATCCTATCCAAAAACTCATCCGCAAAATACTCTATGTCCTCGTAGGTATCCCGCAGGTCATCGAAGTCCTCCATCAACTCGTCCATGTCGTCGCGCAAGTAATCGATCCTCTCCTCCGCGGCGCGGAGCCGGTCCTGCTTCTTCTTGTTCCCGGCCTTCTTCTTGCTGGGCTTCTTGATGTTGCCGGCGCTGTTCGCCTTGTCCAGCAGCTGCTGCTTCAGGTTCTCTAGCTGGAGGGTAAGTGCGTCGACCCGCGACTCGCTCGCGGCTAGGCGGCTCTCGAGCCCGCCGACCTTCTCCTTGTTGTCGAGCCGGGCCTGCGCCTCCCGGGTCTGCGCCTCCCGCACCTCGACCAGCTCGCGGTAGAGCGCGTTGACCTCCTCGCTCGAGGCCGCGGTCGAGGCCAGGCTCTCGAGCCTGTCGACTTCTCTGGCCTGCAGGTTCTTCATGGCGTCGAAGCGGATCTGCAGGTAGTCGAGGTGTTTTCGTGTGAAGGTTGTGATGTTGCTGGTTGAGTTCTCGAACTTGGCGATCCGCGCGAGTAGTTCCCTGTGCTCGGTGATGGGTATGTCTACATGTCCAGCGACCCGGACGAAATCTGATTGGGGGTGCTGGACTGGGCGCTGCTGCGCGATGAGGGGGACATGCGTTTTGGTCTCGGCTTTGGGTTCGGAGTCGGGGGTGAAATGGATACTAGGCTGCTCGCTGTTCTCTGTTTTGGCGGTAGAGGGCTGGGGAATCGACTGACTAGACCCCTGAGAATTGGCCGTGTATTCCGACCTACCGTGAGATCCCGATTTATGTATAGGATTCCATTGATCAAATATGGAGAGTCTAGTTCTCGCAACTGGATTCTGTTTCTTGCCAGCATCGTCATTCTTGGCGAGGGATTCCTTGCTGAGGACCTCCCAATCGTCTGTGTCTTTCTCTGCGCATGCTGTTTTCTCGGAAAACAAGAACAGCGACGCGACATCATCCTTGTTAGAATGCGTGCCCTCGCTAGTTCCGGCAGTCAGGGTGTCACCACCAAGCTTGCTAGACATACCGTTCTGGTAACGTAAAGGCTGATATATGTCTGCTTTGGCGGTAGAGGTGCTAACCCAAGAGCTGGCGTAGGGGGAGTCAGGAAAGATTGGCAAGATTGGCAAGGCTAGCTGGTTAGATGATCTTTTGATAGGTGTTGCAGGAGTTAGGATTACTTCCGGCGTAGTGGTAAAGCCAGACTTTAGAGCGGGTGGGGAGCTATGTCCCATATTGCAGGGAGAACCAAATATATTGTCCATGGTGTTGCGCTATAAGTCTCGGTAGGTCTGAAATCTCTCGATGGTTTCAAATCTCACGATGTATTGCTTGTGTGGAAGGAAAGGACTGTGGGATGTACACAGGTTCGTGGTTTTATATGGACTAGAAATGACAGGCGTAGCCTGGGTGACTGAGTGTCCTAAGGCTAATGCATGCCTAAACCTACAAGGCTTCAAAGCCCCTTTGAAACTACCTCACCACCTTAGGTACCTAGGTACCTAGGCAAAATGAGTTATATGAGAAGGGCTGTCAAAGACGTACTTCCCCCCCCCTAGATGACATCCATTTCGGCCAGGCAGCTACGAGTTGTGCCTATCTAATAGAAAACATACTAGAAGGCCAATGAGACATGACTCTTGCAAGTTACCCCAATAATCAATAGGTATACACTCCCTAACCATTGTCTTCCTTATCATCATAAAGTCTGGGAAACAGTGAAGTTACCTACATAGTCTCGCAATATATCCCAAACAATCAGTAACAGGATATATCAACCTTTAAAAAGCTTCACGCCTATTCTATGAATTTCTATTTATACCTAACGTCCTTATGCGAGTTACTTTTTATGATCACCAAATAGATAGAAATTATGTGCTGTCTAACTTCCATTTCCCTTTTCAAGCTAGATTTAATATCATGAATACCTTAGCTTCTAATTATAGAAGCAAACATGTAGGTAGTGATATAAAATACCTTCCAGGTTTCGTAGAAGTAATCACTTGATCGAGTGAAAACTATGTTTTCCATTCATATAACTGATAGCTAGGTCGGCAGGTATCTATGGTGTAGAGTCGGGTATAAGGTCGTCAATGAAAATGATAATCATAAAAATGATCAACGAAGCCAGGCCCGTGGGGAGTTTGTACTCCCATAACTTGGGATCCCGGAAGATAGACCATACTAGCTTCTTTGCTGACTCTCGAGGTTCCCCATATTGGCTCTCTACAACCTTCCCAACATCCTCGCCACTTGCTCTCTTCTCGTCGGGATATTTCTCAAAATTGCTTGACGGCTCTGTGTTGCTCACCGGATCCTCTAGACACCGTAGTCTTTTGCGAAAGCCGAAAATCGGCGAGCAAACGAAGTAAGAGGACCGTACGCGGCTCTCTGGTGTGAGGGAGGCACATGTTCCATAAAGCTTGCAAGGCATAAGTCTTTGGTTTAATGGAGTAAACCCCATCTCTCCTCGCGACCTTTGATTTTCCGGCAAGGAGTATAGACGCTCCTCCAAGCTCGCATGTTTCGGACAAGATTGCTCAAAATCGTTTCTAAGGGTCATGGTATCGATAATAGTGATGATCCGGATGGTGGTAATTCTAAGACGTACCTCGAGGTTGGCGAAAATATAGGACGAGGAAAGTAATCTGCAAGAAAATCAAAGTCTAGATTTGACGATGATGGTGGGAAGAACAGCAAGTTCTTTGCTAAATAGTATGGAACATGTCGCGGCTTATTAACCGTCAAGCAGTCATGTAGCTCTATACAAGAAAAATGACTATGCAAACTCCCTAAAAACAAGAGCAAATGGGTTTAGTGACTAGTAGAGTGATTCATAAGATCACGCCTTTCCTAAACTCATCAGGGTTGTTTGTACCTACTACTGTCACGCTGGAGGCAATAAAAGACCACTTTTTCGCTGCAGAAATGATGACCTACCCACCTGCCAGGTAGGTAAGCTGATTCTAACTAAGTAAGCTGTAAGTTAAGTTATGAGCTCTTTATATATGTATCTGACCACAGGCTATCAATGACAATCTCTTTACCAGGGGCTCATGAAGATTTCTCACTGAGTCTCCATAAAGACTGGATTAAGTCATCCATGAAGATTGTACATCTCAACTTATCTGCTAGGTAGGCAATCGTTACGTCTACTTTCAAACAATGTTAGCTTGGGTCGCAGAATAGAGAAGGGGTCGTCTCCATGAATACCTACCTCGGTAGGTAGACAAACTAAAGGATCCATAACTGAATGTGACAAAACCATGTAATCTTGAAATACGCCCTTGGAAACTTGAGCTCAGTCCCATAGTAGAAGACTAGGTAGATAGCAATAAAACGAGCGAAGAAAACATCAAACATTTCAGGGGAGGAACAACAGTAAACTGGATATATGAATTTGTATTCACTCGAGTCTCTAAGTAACCATTGCCAGCTAGAGGGGTATCTGAAAATCACCTAGCTAACGACTCACAACACAGCTCTCGCGTCTTCTCATTGCCGCACAAGAGCCTTTGCGCACTCGGGGGTCGGCCTCAAATCAGTTCCTAATCGGAATTTCTCAGAACGTCTTTCCTACTCAAAACAAAACGGTAGTGAGACCCTTCGTCGCCTAAAGGCAACCACTAGTAGGTTGTGGCAGAATGAAGTGGAGGGCAAATTATACAGTAATAAACTCAAACACAGGTGCCGGCAATAAGGCAACTGAGACTCCATCAGTAGGTGAACGACTTGTGCGCCCTGCTACCCCAGCACAAGCTGTCCAAACCTGCGAACGCCGATGGCCTTTTTGCAAACAGTGAAGGGGAAAATTAGAAAAACGCATTGCAAATACCGAAACTTCCAGTCTGTCCTCCCGTAGAGCAGTGGTATATCGACGGTGGTGTAAAATCTCGAACGGTGGGCAAAAGGGACACTGGATTTTGATGTGACAGAGGGTAATCCGCAGACATAGGAGAGGATCGAGTGTCGGATACGGTGTGGGCGAAATAAAACAGCGCTGAATGTGATAAAGTCTTGGAGAGTCATAACGTCGTGCAGGTCTAATCTCGGCGTTTGCCCACGTTGGTGGTGTGCTTTGCAAACCACAGAAGAGAACCAAAGTTCAAATTATTACGTGCCGTATCAAACTGGTCACATTACGACACAGCAACCGCAACCCGACTTCTTCGGCTCTTCTTCCGGCTCCTCCACCTGGGTTGGTACTCTGACGCTCGGAGCAGGCTGGATTTGCGGCTGTTGAATCGAAAGAGGGCTGGCAAGAGGGCTCATAGCAGGCCCACCCTGGATCTTGGGCATTGTCGAATAAGAGCTAGTACCAGGACGACTCGTGTTCGGACTCTTAGCACCAGGTCGTAATGGCCATTCGTCTTGCTTCTCCTCAACTTCATTTGGCTGCTCCGACTCGGGAGGTTTTAGAAAGCCCTCGTCGTTAAGGGGTCGAAATTCTCTGTCGTATATATTTCCGAACTTGCCTTCCTGTTCCCACTTTTCTTGCTGCAGTCGTTTCGCAACGGTGGGAAGTAATTGTTGATCCGGTGGCAAGCGAGGATCGGGCTTGTACGCAGAAATCATCCAAGGTGGTTCTCCCTCCGGCGCAGACTTAGAGATAGGTGACATTTCGCCAGACCTGGTGGGTGGCCGTGTTCTCGAACCACTACGAGGAGGAGCTGGACCTGATCGAGTCTTAGGTCGACCTTGTGCGCCTGCTTTCACAGGTGCGGAACCTTTCCTGGCCCCCGTTGTTGCCGACTTCTTGGGCGATCCCTCTGTCACAGAGCGCTTCGTAGACTGAGCCCTTGGGCCATCGTCACGGATATTGGAACTACCACTACGTGATCGCGGCTTAGGTATCGTGATTGAGGCATCGTCGTCAAGCATGGCGAAGCTCGACTTTCGCGTAACAGGCGCATCTCGTTCGAGGAAGTCGACAGGAATCGGCGCCGGACTCACTTTAGCTATCGGAATACGCGATTTTCCGCTGTCGGTTGTTACCCAATATTCGCCGGGATCCTCTGCTATCTCCTCGGGGAGACGGAAGTCCCAGCTTGGAGCCTCGATATCGGGAGTTCTGTCCAGACTTAGTTCCGAATTTTTTCGAGATCTAGGGACAGGCTGCTGGTCTGAAGCATCCGTGGTTCGGCGGTGGCCGTTCGTCTTCTCTGGGCTCCGATCCCGTCGTGGCCTGCTCTGAGCTCGTGCCTTAGGCAAGATAATACCGGCAGCCTGTAGCTCCTGGCTCTCTATCCTAGCCAATTTGTCTCTGTGAATCCATTTCGAATGTTCGTCCTCTTGAGGCGAAACATCAGCGTTTGGGCGCTTGTGATCGGATATCGAGTTCGATTGGCTTGTGCGAGGGTCTACTATTTTTAGTCAGCAAGGTTTTTCAATTTTATGATCCTTATTTCAGGTAGACATAGATTATATAGAGAGAGATGAAGTCGGTTTTTGAAAAAAGAATCTAACCTTTACTAGGCCGGTAATTGTCTGTCGAATATGGGTCGTAAGTAGAGTCACCATTCCCAAAGTGGTGAGCTCCCTTTATGGAGCCATTGGTTTCATGCCGGTCTGTGGATAACTTATGCGGCATAGAGCTCTATACGAGACGAAACAACACGAATTAGTTAGAACTACCTAGGTAGATAAAGCAGCAAGGAGATGTGATGGAGACCATAACAAGTTGCAAAACTCGGTAGGAATAGATTCTAGGGTTAATAGAAAGGGAAGACTCACGTCATGATGGCTAGATACGTGATTCCATCCCGAATGGTCTGCGTGAGAGCTGCCCGGCGGAGTAAGCGTGGTAGTACCCGAGACTGCTGCCATTTCGAGATTTGGTCAGCGACAGCCACGGGTAACGGCGCGCTCGTGGAACTCGAGACGCTGTCGATCGACTACCTAGGTCCGGCCAGTGTGACGGCGTGTAACTAAGATAAGAAACTAAAGAGTGGAATGTCGATCGGTTGACGTTTTACGATATCCTTTTTTGTTTCGTGGTTACGCGATTGCGGAGGTAGAAGGGGGGAATAAGAGGATGAAGAAATTCCGACGTGACCGTGATCGTAGTGAGGTTGGTGATAGTGGAGAACGCGACGAGACAGCTGTCGCCAGCAGCTGTCGAATTATATCCGACAAAAGGTCGCGAGAGCAATATAGTTAACGGGTAGCTGAGAAAAAAGAGTGACGGAGAAGGAGGTCGACGACGAAAAACGGGGTTTGATCTAAGTTAGCTCCCACACTGATTCACTGATTCGTCGTATCTTGGCGACTTTTTTGACAAGCTCCCGGTTTAGGTCGTCTAAGACAGACCAGAAAAGATAAGACACGGTTTTTAAAAAATCCACCCAATCTTTCTTCTTCCTAGTCCCCTGTTGTCGTTCTTGCTCTTGTTCCTGGCCTTATCCTATTGAGTTATGAAAAAGATACTGGTGGCAGCGGTGGGTTGTTGGATTGTTGGATTGTTAATGGTGATGCGAATCCGACAATGACAATCTCGACTTTCTACACGTAGACCCTTCGTTTCCTGGGTTCCCCGACGACTACTTCACGCGCCCTTGTCTCGATCCAATGGGGCAATTGCTCTCAATGAGGGTGCAGACGCAAATGCAAGACTCCTGAAAGGAGCCAAGTCACGGGCGGGATGAGTGGAAAAAAAATTATTGCGTGGAGTGCGCGGAACAACCAACGGCTGGGATGGTTAAAGGAGCGTCGTGGCGTTGGTAGAAGCAAATATTGTGGTTCTGGCTTTCTGCGGACGGGGGTTCCAAGAGGTGATGAGATACCTAGGTACATAAAAAGGGGATTGGTCGACTCTTCCAATCGTACTTCTTTTTGCTAGATTTATTAAGTTAAACCTTGAATTGCCTAGTGCCGGTGGTTGGTTGGCTAAGCTAATTGGTACCTGCCTCCAGCCTAGCAATTAGATAGCCACGCATAAAGTTCTCATTTAGGTACTTACCGGGGCTCCCGGGGGTTCCGTATGTATGTACAGGTAGGCCATTGCCCATACCGCGCAGCCGCATTATCATATGTATGTAAGTGGTGGCTTGCATATGGCCATTGTTCTTCCAATTATGAATTTACTATTTAGTTTATACATTTAAACCTGTTCAGATAAAAATAGTTTAATCTTGCTAAATGTTTACATTTATGAGAACCCTCCCTATAAAGTACTTGAATTAAACTAGGACGTGCTTAAACTATTGAGCTACCATCTCGATAATCAGATATCCATCCGTCTGCACGAAATAATAAGGTGAACTTGCAGCACTGAGAGCTCGGACACCCCTGAATTTAATAAATGCACTGTAAAAATACAACGTTGTAATACCACGCTAAGAAAATCTTAGCCGCCTCATTGGTATTGTGCTGTTGTGTTACCACTGGCGCGGGGTCAGAAGGCCACTTCCCGAAGTCCCCGCACTGTGTTTAACATTGAATTCTTCTGTTTGTTACACAGTTAATCTTTGTTCTTTCCAACTGTATTCTAGAATGCATTCAATGCAACCTCGACCCTGATTTATTCAATGTTCACTTCAAGCTTTAAATATTATTTTATCATTTTATTCAACATGACACACTCCAATTAATATCATGACATTTACATACTTACCTACCTAGGTGGATACATATCATCAGTAACCTCACATTCAACATAACCAGCATACCTAGAAGGTAGAAATGCTGTCAACCGTCAACAATATCCCTTATCCAGCCATCATCAGTTGGAAACCCGATGAAACAAATCATACGGATCATTAGTTACCTTGGCTATTTACTTGTTTGTTCCTCTGTCCCACAACATCGGTACTTCATCCGGAACTTGAAGACATTGTTGCCTGGCTAATGCCGACTTGAACAATGGAGACACCGCCTTTCAAGGCTGATCTTATGAATTCCAACAAATGCCGGACTTAATAACTCATAAAATGCATTGCTAGAATCTTTATAATTATGAATAACTCACTCGAGTCTCCCTTGGCGGTTCCGCTGCGAACTCGACGAACACGCTTCGTCTGTATATCAGATACGCATAACTGTACGGTGAAGCTGCCAAAGGGCAATGTTCTTATCCATTGCGGAGACCTAACAAACCAGGGGAGTTTCAGCGAACTCAAGAAACAAGTGACGTGGCTAGAGAAAGCCGACTTCGAATGCAAGTTGATCATCGCCGGAAATCATGATCTAACTTTAGACACCGACTTCTTCGAGCAATTTGGAGATTACTTTCATAACAATACGTCCCAGAACCCTGTCGATTGCCAGAACCTTCTCAAACAGTCCAAGTCTCTCATCTATCTCCAGCATTCCAGTCAAGTGATCAAACTCGCAGCTGCGTCCGGTCCAAGAACCACCTTTAATGTATTCGGTTCTCCCTACATTCCCTCGTGTGGGAAGTGGGCATTCCAGTACTCTCGTTCGGCTCCTGTGGCTGAAAGCATATGGAAGGATATCCCGCTCAATACGGACATACTCATTACACACGGGCCTGCGCGAACACACAGGGACGAATCACGACATAGAGAAGCAGCCGGGTGCGAGGGTTTGCGAGAAGCGATGTGGCGAGTACGACCACGCATCGCGCTCTGCGGACACGTCCACGAGGCGCGTGGAGTAGAGCGTGTGCGTTGGGACCTGTCAAACAAGTTCGTGCGGTACAAGGAGTTGGCAAGTACATACCAGTGGGAGGATCCAGGTGTAGGGAATGAGAAGAATTGCTTAGTTGATCTCACAGTCAAGGGTGGAATGCCCTTAGACAATGACGGCAGCAAAGTACCGTCATCCCCATTGCCGCTTCCATCTACATCGTCAACCCCAGTAGATCCTGTGGCTGAGGAATCTATAATGATGACGCCGACAAAGACGCAGGGTGTTATAGGCGCCATGCCAGAAGGGGCGAGCCCGGGGATCGGCACCCGAGGCCTTGGTAGGAACCCGGCATCTGCGCGGAGTGACGGACCCGGGCTTATCAGCCGACTCGGACGCAAGGAGACTTGTGTTGTCAACTGCGCCATCCAGGCAGCTAGCTATCCGCACTTAGGGCCTCGGAGGTTACACAAACCCATCGTCGTCGACATCGACCTACCTGTCTGGGAGGATAATCCCTAAGCTTTTAGCCACTCCGAACTTCCCGGGCATGGTTGCTTACGCATACGTGTATTGAGGCTGTGCTTTACGGGCGCCCCATTAACCACGTAAAATCCAAGACCCTCAGATATCAGTTTAGATGTACGATTTAAGGGATCTTTATTGATCCTCCAGGCGGTGCAAGCTTTAGTCCCTTGGGTACGGACGACACATCTGACACGGCAGCCCTGGTTTACTAATTCGTTACTACATGTAGGCAAACGGCGGTTTTCTCTTTTTGTCGCCTCCTGTAAGTATTTAGAATGACTTTGGAATGACTTTGGAATATCTTATACGCAAAGGATCTAGTAAATGTCAATAATCGTGGCAATTAGTTGCGCTTGTGAGCCTAGGACCCTAGTTACGATTACGATGAGAGGCCTCCCGTGATTCAAGTATTCGTCTACCTATGCACTATGCTATCATGCCTCACTCCAAAGTTGCAATGTGTCTTAGCTTTTCATATGTCATGCGCAAAAGAAATAGACGCCACCATGTCGGTATTTGATATGTCTCGGATCTACAGTGATGGATATTTACAATCTCGTGGCCCCCAGACATGTGTGAGCTGCCAGCTTAAAGTTCCTATCAAGCCGATGGATGCCGAGGCTGGGTTCAATTAGTATACAGCATGCTATTCAGGTATTTGCCATGCGATATTTTTCTATGTGTCTGACAATATTGCCTGTATTCATTTGTCCTAATTGACCTGAAAAGAAAATAGTGCAGAAGGTAGAGATACGGCCTTATCGTGTAGCTGAATGCTGAGCTGAAGCTGAGGTCAGACATGTCCTTCCCCCAAGATCGTCCGTCGCTCGGAATATCACAAACTAGCATCCGGCGAACATAAAAAACATACCGGTAGGTATGTATGCAAGGCAACGCAGGGCAGGACAAAATCTTACGGGACGGCGGAAGGTCATTCCATCCAACGAAGCACATGTTCAACCAGCAACATAGCGCGCCAATCGGTATTCGCTGGCAATAACTACCTGTTATAGCAAATGGCATTTGTTACAGTAACTCGGGTAAGTACTTAGCTAGGTAGTTTAGACAGCTGAGGCAAGGAGAAGATCGTGGAAAGTCCGCAGTTTCTATCGCACGTCCGATAGCCGGTATGCAGGTAGGCTCTGCTTCCAATGGCACTCGGTAGATCAGGGTCACACTTGATCTGCAGGAGAACGGGCAGGCCAATCACCGACTAGATATCAGCTGCGAATGCGAATCCACTTGCATATTCCTTGTAGCTTCGACTTGACAAGTAAAGATGTAGTAGCCACAGCATCAAGACTACATACATATTGCTTCTGATGCAGTAGCGGGCTCCTGGGCAACGGATGTATGTTCTTTGCAGTATAGGTAGTTACGTGGGTATCGAGTCCCTGATGCGGCAAGGGTTGACGAGGCCTTGATACGAGAGCAACATACTCAAACGCGGGGAAGGTCATGCTAATAGGTCGCTCCATGAGAGATTTGTGACCACGGAAAAGAGGAATGGGTTCGATGGTCGAAGCTGTGGACTAGCTATACAATATTCATCAGACTTCATATTCAGCAAGTATATGTGACTCAGTTAGAAGCCTCTTCCACTGAGAGGTCTTTTCGGTAGGATAGGGCGCTTCGTTGTGTGATATGAGCGACCAATGATAATTCTGTGTTCTTGTGCATGATGAATTTCTACCTATCACAGTGCTAGAGGTGGGGGATGAAGGGGATGGGCATCTGCAGCTATCCAATACCTCCGAATGGACACGCAGTAGATGATACTATTTAGCTACCTAATGCATGTATATACTATAGTGCAGACACAATAGATGAATAAGAATGTAGCTATCACCTGCGCCGTTTCTTCTCCTTGACTTGCGGGTCCTCTTCCAATGCAAGTGATTGGGCTAAGTTGAGAGCTCTAGAGAGCTGCAAGGAGACACGACCGCAAATCCTAGCCGGAGACCTGCCTACTCATCTACCAATAATAGTACTGACATATATGCAGGAGATGGGATGAAGGAGCGAACGAGGAGACGTAGCTACATACCTAAGGTCGGGGGCTAGAATATTAACGAAGCCTCACCTAGCAACAGAACTTTCCGTGAATCCTGTAACGAGCGCGTGCGCTTATCCCCTCACCGACCATGTGCCGATTAAAGTGATAACCAACCTGCATCATGTTACAGCGTAGACGGGAAATCGACAGGTACACCTCCCGAAAAGCTGGTCTAGCTAATCCGCCGGTCTCATATTAGCTCCAAGAGATTTCCCGGGATCAACCAGAGAAGGAAGCGGGCGGTGCCGTAGATGACGACAACCTCATTGAGGGGCAAAAGGGGAAAGGGGAAAGGGGGGGGGATTCCGAAGCTTCATCAGCTCTTTAAGCTTCAAATGCGATCTCGTGGTACAAGTCGGTCACTTTCCTCTTAGAGAAAAAAGATGACAGCTTTATCTATCGCTCATTCGTGCAGATATGGCTTGACGATCTGACCATGAACTCATCATTAACCCCGCCCCCGCCTCATACGTAGACGAGAAGGAAGATCGTGGAGACGCGCAAGGATAATAACGCACATCATCCCGATATGAGACAAATCGGAAAGTTTTACTAGCAGCCTGGCAACTAGAAGAGAGATAAACGAAATTCATAAGCAAAGCTTCTCTCACCGGTAGCCAAGGTATCAGCTCGTCGACTTTTTATGAGGCTCTCAGAGCCTTTCAAACTTGATTACCGTGGAGGGGATCTTCATGGATTAAGTAAGAAATCCAGGAGATCCGAGAATGGGCAACTCGGTCTCGCATTTGAGCACCTCGATTCGCTGACAGCTGCATAATCGATCATCCCTGAGCTCACACACGTTGACCGCCGAGACTGGCTCGACCGATTCGCGGTGGGGTACGTTATGAACCAGTCGAGTAGAATCCGGTAGGCGACCTAGCCAAATACGTCTTCCCAAGCCCCGAAGAGAGCTATGAGAACGAAGATGCGCCCGCAGACCCACGAATATCTAAACTGATACGATACAAGACTTCTATCGATAGCTTGATCTAGTTATGTTTTCGTTAGCTTCGATCCACCTGGTCCATTGAACAGACCAGTCTAAGGTTCTGGCCGAAGCGTGGGTTTGTTCCATAGCACGTCCACTTCCCAGCAAACCATTGGTTTATTAAAGCCAAGTCCTAGTTAGATCCCCTATTAGCTTCCTGTCCCCTTGACCTTAACCCCCCATCTTCACACCAATCCTCCCCCCGTCTGACCTCTAGACCACTTCATCTCACCACACCATCTCTAGGTAATTCGTGGCCAGATGGTAAGGCCTCGTGCAACCTTCATTCATGCAGGCTCGACCAAGAGTGTGCTGCGAGCCGTAAGCAACCTATAGATCGTGATCACGCCTCCTCACCATGTCGCCGCACACCATCTTCTCTATTATGTCCTGCGGCAACTCAAATGTACCTGCTTTTATGTTGAAAGCTCGATTGGTTCCCGATTTCGTCGGAAGGGACCACTTAAGTAGCCAACCTCTCTGTCTCTTCTAGATGCGAGTGTGACAAGCAACTCTGCAGGCATTGGCATGGAGCTGTGGTCTAAATTAACTGGTCGAAGGCCGCGGGGCACATTGGGTCTGCTGTGCCTATCACCAGTTTCGATTTGGGGAAGATAGCTCGAATTAATCCAATAAGCGCGAGTTGCTAATGAATGCTTCCTGGTTCGGGAATCTATAGAGGCCAAACGTGCTTGTCTAGGTATCACCTGGCTGCAGGATGAGGACGAAAAGGGAATGGTATCATATCCATCACGGCCATACGAGACCGGCCAAGTTGCTAGGTATTGCTTCAATGCCTTGGAATTCTAGGATCGTTGACAATGCTTCGGATCGAGTATATCGGATAGTGATGAAGTGATATATTTTGTGTGTGTTATATCCATAGATCAGATGAGAGAAATTTGACATCGTGGCTTGATTTACGACGAGATCAAGCCTACCTAGGTATACAAATAGGTCACCAAGTAAAGAACTATACTAACCTACCTACTAACTAACGGCTTTGTCAGCTATACTCTGAGATGAGTTTATTCGCCAGTCGGACTGAGACCGGTGACGGGCTCGGAAGAAGGGGTATATATGTACAGGAATACGGTGCGAAAAGACAAGATGGTATACGTGATAGACAAATAGTATCACCTATATAGCACAGTTTAGTTTACAGTGAAACCGCGGAGTCGCGGAACCCACTTAGGGATGTCATGACAACGACTTATAATAATGAACAAAATAAATAGTCTATAGGCAATTGACAAACTCATCCGAGTTCGCCTGACTCGAATGGCAAGCTTCCAATTGACCCTATACGCAATAGACCCCACGCGGATGATGAAGAAAAGGTCGTCAGCGTGGCTACGCCTCCTAGTATTCGAATTGATCAGCTTCAGCTGTCCACCACAATCCGCTTTCTCATGATAGCTGTTGATGTTTACCTACTTTGACAGTTTGGTTGTTATTGTGAAAGCTCGGGCATGATACACCAGCTCCTTTAACCATCCACGGGGTTTATAATTGACCTCTTCCCATCTCGAATTTAGATTTTTAAGTATTGTTGCAACTTGAATCAGCCCATAAGAAGTTGGAAGGTACCGCAGCTCGTGCAGGAGATGGCTATATCGACCTTCACCGCTGGTTTTGAAACTGGGTGATACCAAGACTCCATATAGGCTTGCATACATCGATCCATATGTCTTGATACATGCATCACCCATACTAGGTAAATAGACATACCATGTAGACTTATACACTTCTCCCCTCATGTTCCCCCACAGCCTTCCCCGTTCTGAAGAATAATCCTCCGACCGACTTTTCGGTATACTAGGATAGAGATCAGAAGTCAGCGCCAATATATCACAATATATCAACCCATATGCCAAAATCAGACCTCACACCTGAAAAAAATTCGCATCGGATCTCTGATCCGACTTTTTCCCCTCTAGAATTTGCCTTTGCCTTTGCCATTACCATTACAATTACCATCTTTATTGCCACATTTCTAAGTAACCCCAACTTCTTTGACTTTGACTTACACGAAGGTCTGGACCAGAGCTATTGGTTCACGAACAGCCAAGCTAGCGATCTCGTTTGCAATTTGCAACTCTAGCTACGAACCAGCTTCGCTTCTACCACACACACATATGTTCCTTTCTTAAACAAATCGACAAACAGCCCACCTCAGCTTCGATATCTGGGGTTTGTAATACCCAGCTACCAATTGCCCAACGTATCTGATTTACGAATTCATTGTCGTCACTTCTGCTTTCCCCGGGAGCGCGATTTTTTGAAGTCATATCTCAACTTATACATCATCGATCGTTCCTCATCTATCGCATTGGCTGGTTACAGTTGCACCGAATAATTTTTTTCACGCTTTTATACTTGCGCAGTTATTCACATTCATCATCTTCATCATCTTCAATTCCTTTTTCTCTATTCTATCTGGCTTGTCCATTTATTAGTACACGTCGAATCTCGCCCCCCCACTGACTTGGCCGAGACCATTCGCTTAACCACGCAACTGGCCAACTCCGGCCTATCGTGTTATATCTATTATATTCGTCTTGTTCGGACGCTGGACATCCCGTGCAAGAATATTCGATATTACCTCACTACCTATTACTTTACGGATTACCGTATAGCACAATATAGCATAACATAAGGATTACATACGAGAGGATCGGTATTACCTAAGATTCCCGTCCGACTCGCATAATCCGAACCAACCCTTACTTTCTGGACAACTCCGACGTAGTGTAATCTGGTCCCTGGCTCTATCCCCTGGTTTGGAATCCGCAAGACACTCGGCGAGAACGAAAGAGAGACAGAGACATTAACGAGCACAGAGAGGGAGACAAGAGAAACGAGGAACGATACAACGTTGGACCTGCTGATTGAATTGGAAACGGTTTATACCAAACCAAACAATTACATTACTGTCCTCCGTCTCCCCTTATTTTGCCGCTATTCCGTTCGGTCATTTTCTCTCAGTCCTGTCTCGTCCTGTCTCGATTATAATACCTCCCCGGTACTTATCCCTTCGATAGCGAGTACCTCGGCTAAGTACTATTTCGCCACGTCGAAGAAAGTCTTTCTCGCCCCGCCGTATTGTACTGTACCCACAGGTTACAGCGCAGTAGTGGTTTGCAAGTGCGGTGCAGAGTGCAGAACATTTGCAGGGCAGTTGCATTAAGAAAGACAGAGAGAGGGATAGCTGGCCTGTCCCCGTTTTAGGACCTGGAGTACCTAGATACTTAGGTACATACAACCTCTGTCCCATATTTCAGAATTCAGAATTCAGAAGGAGCAGCACCGCACTACGCACTTGACGTTGCCGTAACGGTACGGCACCGCACGCTAAAGAAGTAGCGCCCCACTCAGTTTGTAGCGGACCATTACCTACCTGGTACCTTTAACAATCATTAGCAACGATTAGCGGCAGGTACCCCCAAGAGGCCCCCCCTAGCCAAGGAATTTCACGCTAAAGAGAGGAACCTTCCGCCCGCTTCGTCAGAAATCTCTACAAGGGAGAAGGAGAAAACGACAGAGTAGACGATCCAATCCAGGTTCTTTCCAATCAGCGAAATCCCAAATCCGCCATCGCCCGATTTCTCTCAAATCACCATCCTCTACACCCTTTCCACTCCCACTCCCCATTGTCCCATCTACCAGTACCAACTTGCAGGAAGTGGCTAGAGTGGTAAGAGTGGTAGTCTGGTAGTCTGGTAGTTTTAGTAGCAGGCCGTGATCTACCCGTCTCTGTTCTAAAAAGAGTCGAAACCCGTCAAGCCTCAAAACTGCTCTCGTCACTCACTCCTTTAGCCTCCGACTCTCCCTGCACTCTCTGTCTCTCTCTACCTATCTATCTTTATCTTACATACTATCTGCCTCTTCCCTCGTTTTCTCTTAACACCCCCCATCCCCATCTATCAATATCATCATTATTCTTCCCCCCCTTTTTTAACCTCTCTCTCCTTCCAAATTCACACCCCAGATTCCGTGACCTCATCAAGCCACTCAACCAGATACACACGCCATCTTCCATTCGATCGACCATTCTCCGACTGTTAACCGATGGTCTGGTATTTTACAAACCCGAGCTTGATTCTCGAGGTCAAGTCAGTTCTTAATTGAATCTGACTTCTTATTATTCCCCTTCTCTTCCTATTTAGGTCCGTTGTGATACAAACGGTCTAAACTTGTACTATTTATTATTATCATTATCATTGTTTTGTTACCATCGCATACATACATACAATACCTACCTTAACCAAATCTGTCTCTATCCATCGCGCGTAAACCAAATCGGCATCCGATCTGCCTTCACCGCAGTCTCGTCCCCATGCAATAATTCCCCACTTTCACTCGTCACCGTCTTTTCTGGTCGTCCTAGCGACTACCTCCAAACAACAAACCCTCCACTACGATCTATCTCTTCAGAACGGTTGCGAAAGCTTCCTTCTTCCAACTCTCACCTCTACAGCATCAACATTCGAAAATCATGTCGTCGCTTCCTCCCGATCCGTACAAAGCTCTCGGTGTATCTAAGGATGCTCAGATAGCAGAGATCCGATCCGCCCACCGGAAGCTTGTGCTGAAATGCCACCCCGATAAGATCCAGGACCCGAAGCAGAAGGAAGAGAAGCAGCGGGAGTTTCAGCAAGTCCAACAGGCTTATGAGCTGTTGAGTAATGAAGCCGAGAGGATTAGATACGATGACAAAGTTAGGCTGGAAGAGTTGAAGAGGGATAGGGGCATGACATCAACGTCTACGTCTTCACCTCGTACTTCGAGGCGTCATGAAACCAAGTATTATGATGTTCGCGAAGCCGAGCCGCGGCCGACCACTTTTGGTTCGCCCCCTTCCCACAATGTCTACGGACACACGCCTCCCTCGCGTTCTTGGGATGAAAACCTATATGACAGAAGATTTGATGAAAAACCTCGCTACGCGAGAAAAACTGCAAGCTACGAGTATGACAGAGAAAGAACTAGGAAAGATGAAGACCGTCGAAGACGCGACGAGGAGAAGGAATGGACTCGGCAACAAGACAGAGCGAGAGAGAAAGAAAGAGAGGAACGGCTGAGAGAACGTGAAGTGATGAAGGAGAGGGAGAGGGAAAGGGAGAGGGAAGCAGCCAAGAAAGAAAAGGACCGACGCAAGGATGAACGAAAAGAAGACAAGAAGAAGGTCGAGAAAGACCGTCGCAAGGAATCAGACGACAAGCACCGCCGTCATAAGTCTCCTTACACGGAACCATTTCCAGGGGATGAGCCTGAAGAGGCCGTTTATACGACATCCTCATCATCTAAGCCTGATAAGAAGAAGTCGAGCAGCAGTAAAAAGTACGACGAAACGCCAGCGCCAGCGCCGCCGCCGCCGCGAGAAGCCAGTCATCCGCTGTCGACGACAGACCGCGAGAGGAAGAACTCGGAAGTTCTGGATAATGCGATTCGGTACCTGAATAGGTCAGGTGGGAAGCCCCCGCCGCTCAATCGGGCACAGACATTTCATGCCGATTTCGCCGGTGTCCGACACGTAGCTCCAATTGCTGTACCAACACCGCCTCCCGCGGCCACGGCTGTTTTCTCGCCTCCTCCTATGGCCGACCCTCGAGATACGCCGTTGGACGGAGACGTGAAGAGATCGTCGGCGAGACCTCGCCGTATGTCTCACGACACTGTACGATCTTCAAAAGAGAAATCACACAAGAAATCGAGTTCGTCTAAGGAAGCCATCATCGTGGATGCGGCGCCTACGTCTGGTGCTCGAATCGTACCTTCTTTGTCGAAGTCTCACTCTATTCCGATTTCTGGACAGTCTGAATCTCATCGAATGCCACATCTCAGTCGCTCGAGCACCGAAAACTATACTCGTCCCCAACCTCCTAGTCTAGAACGTGCAGCGACTTGGATGCCGGACTCCGACCTTGGTCGAGAACGGAGTCGCTCGCGCCATACTCGTATGTATACGGATGAGTCGTCAGAGGATGATCGAGAACGAGAACGCCGGCAACACCGCCGTAGTCGACGAACGCAATCTCCAGAGGATATACCGGAGGACGGACCTGTCCACACTACTCGATATACCGTAGGCTCAAATAAGAAGGTTATCCCGGTACAAGATGCCTACTTCGCAGAGGACTCGCCTAGAAGTTCTAAGAAGACGTCTTATGCGATGCCCAACAGCTCTGCGCGTCGAGCGGAGCCTCGACAACCCTACTATGAGGAGGACTCGACGGAGTACTTCCCCGCGGGTGTGAAGTACTCGAAGACGTTCAATCCCGGCGAGATTCAGTTCAGTAACTTGCCACACTCGGTCCGAGAGGAGATATTGATCTGAAGATGACAGTCAGCGTATCGCGACATGTCATAATCTTATCTATGTATTTCCAGGCTGCTTCTTTCTTTTTCACTGCCTTTTCCGCCTCATATTTCTCGTATCTCGAATTCGGCGTTTTCGGGACTTGGGCGTTTTCGATATCATAAAGAAACTTGATGAAATACAGTAACGACTTGATGTCTTTCCGACGAGCTGAGAGAAGAAGCGAGATGTGGATGAGCCAGACAGGCTTCCTTACTTTTCCAAGATTGAGAAATGATCTAGGGAGTTAGCGCGGGCTTTTGTAGTTCAGCTGGGCTTACAAGCTAAGCTACCTACCTACATACAATAAATGGGTTCCCTCAATGGCAACACAACTGACGCCTTGAGGCTCGAGGTTACCCGAGCACGAGTTCATGACGCAAAAGGTTTTTGTCGTCCACACCGAAACTCGGCCAACCAATCACGACAGCACACAATTCCTCACGTCTGCTTATTTTGGCCCCCATTAGCGAGAATACTTGCAGTCTGCGCCGCCTTCTAGGCTCCACGAGTTTTACGAGAGATGTTTATCGTTGTTGAATTTTCGCTTGTATTTCCGGTCAGCTTTTCATGATATTTTTCTTCTCTATCTCAACTATATATACATATACACAGAACCTTGCATATGAGGAGCGAGAAACCAGGTAACAGGCTGGTTGGGAGTGGTTTCCCCCTTTTTTTCTTTCTAATCCTACGGGGAGAGAGACAGTCAAATTACAGTTTGTGTTCCTCTCTTCCGTTCGTTCATTTACGAGGCGTTTTGTACTCAAGGAAAGGCGGGAGCATTTCGCGGCTGGTGGGTGGGCAGGAATTACACTCTATTTTGCTGCGCTCGATCGAGAATACGCATATTAAGTAACGCACGCAACGCATGGATGAAATATAACGCACATTGCTGTTATCAGCTATTGAATTTACTGTTTCTTAGACCTGAATAATGTGATGATTTTCTCATTGGTCTCCTATTCCGAGCATATATTATATGGCATGCTATATCGGATGATTTTACACGTGAAGCTCTTGAGATAATACAGATATTAAGATCTCACGTTGAACTATTCGTCTTTTCTTATTGCGTGCGGGTAGTCGGCTTCAGAATGTGCACGTTGAGCTTGTTTCGCTTACTATGAAGTGGGAAAATACGAATAAGGGCTCATGGATGTCTATTATTTGTTTCAACTATAATACGAAAGGGGGATAGCTTAGAGATACAGTGGATTTTATAGAATAGTTCATTAATGACCTATTGAGTTATATTTTTCTAACTGATCAAATTTGAGAAGGACGGCGGCGATGGCGTTGACCATGACCATGTAGATTTTCGTGTTCATACATTTACTTACCTTTACCGCCCCCAATCCTTACCGCAAATCTACTCCTCCCCCCCTTTACATTTAGTGCTGAGGCGCGGACTAGGAAGGAAGGTGATGGATGTGAAGAGCTACGGCGTCGCCTGCCGAGGTATAACGGAATTGTTGTGTGACGACCCTTTCCCGCATGTATGTTATGTATGTATGTAGGTAAACCTTGTTGAAACACATGAGCATATTCCTAAACCGAAGGCACGT
Source organism: Annulohypoxylon bovei var. microspora (assembly GCA_022836615.1). Lineage (NCBI taxonomy): Eukaryota > Fungi > Ascomycota > Sordariomycetes > Xylariales > Hypoxylaceae > Annulohypoxylon > Annulohypoxylon bovei. Next base: position 66,351 of record MU405393.1, read on the forward strand.
CATCAATTACTCCGCCTGTTATCGTCTAGGAAAGAAAGAGCCGCAGATAATTAACTAGGTACCTAAGCAACCTAAAAAATATAATTGACCCTCTCCTTATGTTCGTTCAGATCTTTCACTCTTTTGTGTTGTGTTTCCTCCATGCGGGGCCTGGGACGAACACGTAACCCGGAATCCCCGATAGCTCGAGAATCCTTCGGGACGCGGCGTGGAAGGGTGGCCGGGTCTCCCGTCATCGGCAGCTAGCGGGTGGATTTCTAATCGCTTACCTGTCTTTCTCCGTCGTGTTCCGTGCCTCGTCGCATCGGCACGAGGAAGAAGTCGTGCGCGGGCCCGACCCGGCGATTGGGCTGCGATTCGATCGAGAGGCAAGTTTTCGAAGCACGGAGGGAATCGATGACGTCGATGTCGGTATTCGCACAGCCTTAAGATGTCACGCAGCTGTGCAATGGCGATATCTCTGTCCTCCGGCGCACAGCCTTGCGATGATTTCATGACAGGCGTTTGGCAAGCAAACATGTCGCCACGCAAGACGGTGAAAGGCCGAATTGAATCTGTATATGTATAATCGGATACTTACGTAGGTACGCACGGGCAATTGACATCTCATGAGGGTGTTAGCCACGAGTATGCATATTTCTCCCTTGCATACGGACCCGGGACCAGTGCCTGGTTATATAAACGCGCGGATGCTCGCAGCGGTTCCCATTTGCCGAGCTGGGGAGGCGATCAACATATACCTTGTATGCGTGGCTTGCCCTATGTTATATACGTGGACGCTTTGTCGTTGGCTGGCTTGCCGAGCACAATGTCGCCGCACGTGCCTTCATGATGTAAGAGTGGCGATCTTACAGATCTCATAGGATACCGGCTTCAGGGAGAGCTACGTAAGGTGTTCATGTTCCCCGTTCTAGAAGTTGTGTCATGACGTAGCTGTGTCTGGTGATCGTTCGCTGTATGGAGACTTGCTATAACTTATAGGATTACTCCTGTTTCCTGCATGTGTTGGGTCCTTATGGGGACGCCGAGGAGTATATCTTTTCGACATAACATTGATAGGTGGACCCCTGGAGCTGGTGAGGTATAAACGTGTATACTGCTGGTTTTGAGAAGTATCGTATATGTCTAATCGATTAATACCGCATACTTGTTCACTTAGATAGTGTTATAATTAAGAAATAGCTGAAACTTGCAGGTTATTAGCGACTTATGGGCAATACTTAGTTACGGTAACATAACTAGAGCTTTTAGGCTAATGTGGTGTTATCTCAACGAGTTCAGCCCACAATTCGAAGAAACGAGCGGGCTGCGCCCGCCCGCGCCCCGCTCCAGCCACATGGCCTTAGCGGCCATGG
>MU405394.1:0-67416 GCA_022836615.1 Annulohypoxylon bovei var. microspora
CAAGTCGATGAAAACCTGACCAATTGACCAATCGACGGCCGCGGGCGGCCGGCGGAGGGTTTTTGCGAGGCGCGCGCAGCGCGCCGAGCAAAAACTCGAAGCCGGCCGTCCGGGCGGGTTGAATAAAACGTTGAAAAGGGTGTAAAAGTGAAAAATCGAGGAATCGAACCTGGGGATCTCAGAGCTGTGGTTTTAGCTGACAAAGGCCCCGAGAAAGGGATGTTGCTGGAAAACCCCGCTTAATTGAGCGATGCACCCAATCAAAGCTGAAAGGGCAGTTAGCGCGGAGCTAAAAAGATTCAACGCCGGGTGGGTGGTTCGAACCGTGGGAGCTCGGGAAAAAGACCCGTTGTGTGGCGTGGGTGTGGCTTGTTTTGTGGCTGAAATTCGGGGTTATTGTGTCCGCGGATGCGGGGACTTCACGTAATAATATTAAAATTAATATATATTACGTTAATTTTTTATTAAATAATAAAAGTTAATTTTTTATAATAATAAATTTAATTTATATATTTAATTTTTTAATAAAAACTCGTTCGATTTCCGATTAAAATACTTTTTTATAAAAAAATTAATAATAATTCGTTCGGAAAATATTATTACGTTTAAACTTTTAAATAATTAATTATATATTATTAAAAAATTAATAAATAATTAATAAAATAATTAATAAATAATTAATAAATAATTAATAAAAAATTAATAAATTTTTTCGAATTTAATTAATATTAATAAAACGCTTTTAATTAATTAAATTCATTTATATTTTTAATTAAATATATTTTTTTTTAAATTTATTTTTTAATTATTTATACGTGTAATAACCTTTTTAAGCCATTTTTTTAATTAACCACCTTTTAAATTATATATTAAACCATTTTTAAATTATTATTTTTCGCGTGTAAAAACCATTTTTTTAAAAGTTAATTAATTATTTACTTTTATTTAATTATATAAAAACGAATTAATTTATATTAAAAATTAAATCTTTTAAATTATGTAAATTTTTAAAATTATGTAAAGCTTTAAAATCATGTAAAATTAATAATTAAGTTAAGGTTAAAGGTAAAAATAAAATTAAAATTAAAATTTAAGGGTTTAAAAGGTGGTAAAAACCCCCCATGTGGGAATATATTTTTTTTATTAAAGAATTAATAAGTTATTTAACCCGTTGTTTAATTTATACATACGTACGTAAATAAATAAATAAATTAATTAATTATTTAATTAATTATTAAATTAATTAACTTTTAAATTAAAGTTTTAATTAATTAATTAATTAATTAATTAAGTATTTAAATAATTAATTTATTAATAAATTAATTAAATAAATTAATTAAATGTTTAATTATTTATTTAACCATTTAATTAATTAATTAATTTTTAAATTAATTATTTAATTAATTTTTTAATTAACTTTTAAATTAACTTTTTAATTAATTTTTAAATTAACTTTTTAACCAAGGTTTTAATTAATTAATAAATTAATTAATTAATTAATTAATTAATTAAATAAATAATAATGTTTTTTAAATAAAATTTTTTTTTTTCCACTTTATTACCCCCTTTTTTTATCCTTTTTCCCACCCCTTTTTTTACCCTTTTTTTACCCCGTTTTTTACCCCGTTTTCCACCCCTTTTTTAAACCTTTTCCCAACTAATAACTTTTTATAAAAAAAAATTTTTAAGGTTTTTTTTTTCTTTTTTTTAATCTTCGTAACTTTAGGAAGGTAAAAACGCTTTAAAGCTTACGTAAGTCGCGTTTTCCCGGACATTGTAAAAGGCCGTACCGGGTAAAAAAAAAAAAAACCTTAAAAATTTTAATTAACATTATTTAATAATAATCGATATAATAAAGCTTTTGTAAATTTAATTTAATTTATAATATTTTAAAAATAATATTAACGATAATATAATAAAATAATAATAAAACATAATATATATTCGTATAAAATTCGCGAAAATAATAAACTTATAATATTTTTCATTATAATTAAACTTATTTCGCGTAAATAAAAAAAATTATCACTTTATTTAAAAAATAAAACGTAAAAAAAATATAATATTATTTTTTAATAATAATAAACTTAAATATTAAATAATAAATAACCGTAATAATATTATAACGAAAACGTTTTTAAAATTAATATACGTTTTTAAATTCATTTTTAAATTAAAACACATAACCATAAATTTAATTAAAATACGAATAAATAAAACGAAATAATATTATTAATATATATAAATCATTATATAATTTAATAATAATTTAAAAAAAAATTAAAATTAATCGAAACGATAACGATAATTTAATAAAACACTTATAATTTCATAACACTTATAATAACGTATATAAAATAAATAAAAAATCATTATAATATAATAAAAAATATAAAAAAACTCGATAATTTCGTTATTAATAAAATTATATAACGCATATATAAAACGTAAATAAATCATATAAAACATATTAATAATAATTAATTTAATTTATAATAAAATAATTATAATATATTATTAATAATAACTTAATAATTCGAAATTTTTAATATTAAAAAAAAATATTTATAATTTATTTATAATATAAAAAAAACCTTATAAATTAAAAAAATAATAAAAATCTTTTATTATATTATAATTAAAAAAGTAAAAATAACCTTTTTAAAACTTTTAATTTTATAAATAATAAAACTTTTTAAATAAAATTATTTAAAATAAAATTAATTAATAATAAAATAATAAATCACCGGTAAATAAAACCTTTAATAATAAAAAAAAAAACCATAATCACTTTATTTTAAAACATTTTTTTCGTTAAATTTATTATTTAATCGTAACTTTATTTTATTAAATTTAATTAATTAATTAATTACTTTTTTATTACTTTTCTTTAATTATTTTTATTAAAAAAATAAGCTTTTATAATTATAAAATAAAAAATAATATTAACGTATAATAATAAAAATTAATAATCATAACGGAATAAATTTTCTTCGACATATAATTTTTATTTAAATATTTACCATATAATAACACCGTACACCCATTTTTATAAGCTTAATTTATTTAAAAACTTAAAGGTAATTAACGTAAAAATAAATAAATAAATAATAAATAAATAAATAAATTAACCATTTAATGAAAAAAATTATAATTTTTTTTATAAACGTTTAAAACGTCGTTAAAACGTTTATTAAGCCGAATAATATTATTATTTATTTATATATTTCGAATAAGGTTATAAAAGCCGTTTTTTTACGGTGTGGTTCGTATATAAATATATGTTAAAACCCGTTTTTTAAATTAATGAAAACGTATCATTTATAATTTAATGTTTTTTAAATTTAATCCATGGTATTAAATAACGGATGCGTGTTTTTTTTTATATATTTATTAACTTTTTAATAATTATAATAAAAACGTTAAATTACATTTAAATTTATTTTATTTAATATAACCATTTAACCGAAGATTTTTTTAAAGGTAAATAACGATAATAAAACTTAAAAACTTTTATTTTTTTAAATAATTTTTCTTTTATATTTTTTAATGAATTTATATAACGTTTATTTTTATCGTAAATTATATTTTTTTAAAAAAAACTTTATAAATGGAAAATTACTTATATTAATATAATATTATATTTTCGTAATTATATTTACTCGTTATTTTTTTTCATTAAAAAATTTAAATATTTTATTAATATAAATGTTTAAATAAACATTAATTATATTATTTATAATAAATATATATTACGGGTCGAAAACTTGGAAAATTAATTAAAATAAAAATTAACGCGAGTTTATATTATGGTTATAAACGCGATAAGCGTGGGTTTTTATAATAAAATTATTAATAATTTTAAATAAATTATTAAAGTTATTAAAATATATCACGTGGAAAATGTGGATCATAGTTTTTATTAAACCTTTATTTATACGTTTTTATAAAATACGATTTCTTTAAGTTATATTAATTTAATAAATTATTTAAAACTTTTAATTTTTTTTTTTAATTTTATTATAATAATTATAAACTTAAAAATGCATTAAGTTTTACACTTTATATTATTCGTATAATAATAAAGTAAATTATTATTATATAACGATATAAGCTTATATTTATTTATTACACGGGTATATAAAATAATAATGGTTTTTTTTTATTTAATATAAGTTTAATTAACCGTACGAATAAAATAAATAACCTTTAAAATCGCTTTAATTAATAATAATAAAATTAAAAATAAATTTTTTTTTAAAAACGAAATGGTAAAATTAATTAAAGAATTATATTTAAAGGTTAAAATAAATTATATTAACGAGTGGAACGTTAACGTATTAAAATTTATAATCAAATAATACGATAAAAAATTTTAAAAAACATATATTTTTAAAGTTAAAAAAAAACTTAATTATTATAGGTCGAAGACCTAGAAAGTTAATCAAGGTAAAGATTAATGTGAGCTTATATTATGGTTATAAACGCAATAAGCGTGGGTCTTTATAATGAAATTATTAATAGCTTTAAATAGGTTATAAAAGCTATTAAAATATATATAAAAAGGGTTTTTATATTAATTAACTTAATTTATATCTTTAAACATAAATATTATAGCCCTAAAAATAAAAGGTTATTATTTTTCTTTTTTTTTTTTATTAATAAAAATAATCTTATTTTTAACCTTATATAATATAAGTTTATTATTATTTATAAAAATTATTATATATTTTTATTAATCATTTTTTAATTAATAAAAGTTTTCAAAAAAGTATTTATTATATTAAATAATAACCTAATATATAAATATCTCTTAAATAATAAACGATTAAAACCTTATAATATTTATTATTTTTTATTAACATAATTTAAATATATATAAACTCTTCAATAATTTCCTTAACAACCTTATAATCAACTTATTAAGCAACTTTAATTCATTTTACAAAATTAAAGAAATAATTTTAATTAAAAATAAATATTTAATTTAAATTAACAAACAAAAGGATTTCTTAATATATATAATTATATTAAATTTCTTTATTTTGGAAAACTTAATATATTTTAGATTAAAAAAAAATAAATATTTAAAGATTATATCTTTAATTTTAACTAAAAAACGATAACGTTTAATATAATAGTTTAATATAAAAGGGTTTAATAGATAATATAATAATTAAACTTTTATTTAAATCTTAATCGAAAAATTTAAAGATAAATAATCAATCTAAATCACTTATTAAAACTTAACTAAAATATGTTAAAATATCTTTTAATATTTCGGCGATTTTTTCGTTGATTTTAAAAATAAATTAATTTTAATTAATAAGTTATATTAAAAAAAAAAAAAAAAATTAATTATATTAATATGGGGTTGAATAGTAAGTTAAGGAACGTTCTTATAGTTAAAAAATTAAATAAAAAGGATTATAATAAATAAATGGTTAAAATTAATAACATAATAGTTAAAATAGAAGGAATATTGGATTATAAGAAGAAAAATAATTGTTTTACAATTATTTAATATAAAAAAGCATTTAATTAAAAAGTTATTAATCTTATTAATATAATAATTATTTAAAAATAAAGATTAAAACTTAATAAGAATAGAGATATGATTATAAATAAAGTGAATTATATAACTTTAATTATTATAATAATTATAGTAATAAGTTAAACAAATAGTTTACATTAAAATGATAATAATTTATTAAAGATATAATAGAAGTTAAATTAAGAGTTTAAGAAACTTAAAAGGGAGGATAAATGTATTTATTATATAAAGATAAGGTATTTTATAATAATTTATTTATCGTTTTAAGTTACATCTTAATTAAATTATAATAATGGAAACAATATACCACAAATAATTATTATAAAGGTTTAAAATAATTAAAATATTAAAAATAATTACGAATTATTAAAATGTTTAAAAAACAAATAATTTTTAAGCAAAATTATATTTAAAGGTTAATATTAAGATTTATAAATATTAAAGAAATTTTAAATAAAATGTATATTATTTTTTTTTTAATTAAGATTTTATTAAACAAATAAAAATTTATTAATATATTTATAAATTTAAAATATTTAATATATTTAATATTTAATAAAAGATTTATATAATAAATAAAATTATTACGTATATTTATTTAAAAAAAAAAATTAAAATTAATTAAAAATAAGGAATTTTATATAATTAATATATTTATATATATAAAGATTAATATAAATGATAAAAAGGAATAAATATAAGATTATATTATTTTAAATTTTATATTTTTTTTAATATTAAGAAAATTATAAATAAAATAAAACGATATTATTTATAAGGCGAAAAAAAAATCGATTAAGATAAGTTTAAAAAAATATGGCTTAGTAATATATAAAAAAAATTAGAATATTATTTAAATACTTTATAATATTAAGATAAAATATTTATAAATTAAGGAAATTAAATATATAATAAGAAATATATTCTTAATATTTATGATTTAAAAAAAGAAACGTTAATATAAAAAAAATAATAAAAACATTTAAATTTTTAATATTATTATATAAAATATTAATATTATATTAAAAAAAAAAGAAAAATTTACAATTAATTAAATTTAAAAGGCATTATTTAATAAATTAAAGGATTAAATCAAAGATTTCTTAAATAATAAAAATATAACATTATTATTATTAAAGTTAAGGTTAAACATTAAAGTTAATTTATAAAAAAATAATTAAAATAAGAAAAAAAAGGTTTTATAAAAGCCTTTATATAACATATTAAAAAAAAAGCTTTTAATGTTATAAAAAACTTTAATAAATTTATTAAATAAAGAATAAATTAAGGTTAATAATTTATTAAAAGGGGCATTAATATTATTTATAAAGAAATTAAAAAGTAACTTTTAGTTTTATATGGATTATAAGGCTTTTAATGTTATCTTAACACGTAATTATTACCCGTTATTATTAATTAAAGAAATCTTACAATCTTTTTATAAGGTTAGGTGGTTAATTAAAATCAACATTAAAGTTACATTTTACAAATTGCAAATAAAGGAAAAAAATGAATGGAAAATTGCTTTTTACACCTAATTTAAGGCTTTTAAATAATTAATTATATTTTTTAAATTATATAAAACACTAGCGGCGTTTTAATATTATATTAATAAAACTTTATTTAACCTTTTAAATAATTATTATTTAATATATATAAATAATATAATAATTTATTTAAACAGGTTTTATAAAGATTATATAAATAAAATTAAAACAATATTAAAACATTTTAATAACACTAATTTAAAATTAAACCTTTTTAAATGTTTTTTTATTATAAAAAAAATTAAATACTTAGGTTTTATTATTATGGTGGAAAAAGGGATTAAGGTAAATTTTAATAAAATTATAATTATTAAAAGATGGGAATTATTTATGAATGTATAGGGAGTTTATAATTTTTTAAGGTTTATAAACTTTTATAAAACATTTATCAAAGGATTTAATAAGTTAATTGTCTTTTTAACCACTTTAATGAAGAAAGGGGTCCTCTTTAAGTAGGGGTAAAAAATAAACGTAGCATTTAAAGAATTAAAATATTTATTTATTATTATATTGATCCTAGTTTATTAAGATCTTAATTAAGAAATATACTTAAAAGCAAATTATTTAAGATAGGCTTTAAAAGCCTGCCTTTCATAAAAGGATTATAATGGGATGTTAAAGCTTGTAGCTTATTATTTGGTAAAGTTGTTACTAATTAAATATAATTATAAAATATATAATAAAAAGCTTTTAATAATCATTAAATTAATAAAAGCATGGTAAGGGGAATTATAAAGGGTGGTTAAACCTTTTATGATCTTTATAAATTATAAGAATTTAAAATATTTTATAATTATCTATAAATTGAATAAACGTTAAATATATTAAGAATAAACCTTATTAAAATTTAATTTTATTATAAAATATTAGGCCAACAAGGAAATAAAATGATCCAATGCCTTATTAAAATAAAGCCAAGATATCTCAGTAAACCAAAAGGATGAAAAGGTGACAAATTATATATAATATTTATTTAAATAAAAATAGTTACTTTTAATAAGGACGATAGTGATAAGCATCTAAGTATTTTTAATAAATATTATTAAGGTATTAAAAAGGGGGGTAATATTAAATCAAAGCCTTGTAATTATATTTATCGGAAAAAGAATCTTTTATAATGAAGATTTATAAGCTTTATGGGATTAAGGGGTTATTAAGGATATAAATTTTAAAACAATTTATAAAATTATTAATAAAGATAATTATTATTTTCTATTAATTTTTAAAGATTATAAGGTTTTGATCGTTAAATGTGGCTTAAATGATAAAGGAGTTATATTATTTAAGGAATAAATGTAGATATTGGATTAAAAGCCTTTTAAAATGGTTATAATTTAAAATATTTATGATTTTTACATCACAGGCCATTTAAGAAAAAACAATATTATTACGATTATTTTAAGGTCTTTTTATTGGCTAATTATGGGATAAGATATATAAAAGTTTTATAAGAATTATAATATTTGCGGTTAAATTTATATTTAATGAACTTAATAAAAAAAATTATTAAAATCCTTATTTATTTTCGATTATTATTTTTTAAAATTATTTATTAATTTTATAATAAAAATATTAGTAAAAAAAAAAGGAAACCCTTAGTATTTAATGGTGGTTATTTACTGGTTATTAAAATGGGTTTTATTAAAAATGATGGATATTATAAAGGTTAAAACATGTATTATAAGGTTTATATATATTTACGTTAAGTATTACAGCTTTTTTACAACGGTAATATTAGATTAAAAAAATAATTAAATAAGCACATTTTAGATAAAATTTTATAAATTAATAAGGGTGGTATAATGTTTATTTATTATTTTTAATTTAAAAATTAATAGGTTTACGGAAAAGATGAATTAAGAAATATAAACATATTTATGATGTTTTTTAATTTACGTATAATTTAATTAATTAAAAATGTTATTTATAGCAATAATAATAATTAATAATTAAAATATAATGGTTAAATTAAACCTTTTTTATATAACATATAAATATTACATATATTTAATTAAATAAATTATTAATAAAATCCTAAATAAGTTATTTAAAGAATAACAAATTATGGATTTTATAATTAGGATTAAAGAAATTAATAAATATACTTAAATTATTATAATTATAATTTAAAAACGTATAAAACATATAATAAATTAATTTTAATTAAAGGGTTTTAAATATAAAGTAAATAATAAAGTTTAATTAAATTTGAAGAATATTATAATATTATAACTTAAAAAGAAATTTTTTTAGTTATATGCAAAATATAAAATAATTAAAGTAATTAATTTTTATATGGTAAAATTAGACATATTTATGGGAATTTGGCTACAATTTTATATCGAATTATTTAAATTAACAATTATAAATCTATTATTATCTTAAATATAAAACAACGTTTAATTATTATTTTTTATTAGTTAAGACGGCAAAGATCTCAAATATATTATTAAGGAAATTTTACGATTAAAAAGTAAGCGTAAAAGACAAGGCGTATGTAAAATGGTATTAATTAAATGGAAAGGTTATGTAGAGTTAATGTGGGAGCCTTGGGAAGAATTAAAAAATATGGAGGCCTTAGAAATGTTTTGTTAACAATTTGGGGTAAGAAACGGGGTGAGCGAAGAAACTTTTGCGATTATAGGCCTTAGAAAATGAGGGAGGGGGGTATTATTATAGGTCAAGGACCTGGAAAGTTAATCAAAATAAAGATTAATGCGAGTTTATATTATAATTATAAATGTAATAAGTATAGGTTTTTATAATAAAGTTATTAATAGTTTTAAATAAATTGTAAAAACTATTAAAACATGTATAAAAAAGGTTTCCACGTTAATTAACTTAATCCATATTTTTAAGCATAAATATTATAACTTTAAGGACGAAAGGTTATTACTTTTCCCTTTCTTTTTTATCAATGAAAATAACCTTATTTTTAACCCCATATAATATAAATTTACCATTACTTATGGGAACCGTCATATTAATTTTAAATATTAATAATAAAAATCCTTTAAGGTTAAAAAATTTAATAAGTTTTTTAAAATATATATAATTTTAAAAAAACGACGACGAGTTCCCCGGGGAATATATAACCTTTAAGGGGTAATAACAATAAACTTTTAAAAGTATATAACCTTTAAAAATAATAATAACGAGCTTTATAAAAAGCGACGTTAAATTTAACGATATTAAGGTTTTAATGGTACGAGTTTAAAAGTTATTAAATTAAAAGTTTCGGGCGGGTAAAAACCTTTTAAAGCCATACGTTTTAAAGGTTAATAATAACCTTTTAAAACCATACGTTTTAAAGGTTAATAATAACCTTTTAAAGCCGTGCGCTTTAAAAGGTGAAAGAAACTTTAATAAACGTTAAAAATCGAACGAACGGTTAACGTTTTAAGGCTTTAATATAAATAAACGAATAAAATAAAAAACTTAATTATTTATTATTTATATTTATTTTTTTTATAAATTTATCGGAAAAATTAAACTTAATTTATTTTAATAAACTTAAATTAATATTTAAGAATTTTATTTATATTTTTTTAATTATATTATTTTTTAATTAATTAAACGCGTTATATTTTTTTTTTACTTTACCCCACAAATTCTTAAAATTTAATTTAAACACCAATAGTTTTTAATTTTATTATTTATTATTTTAAAAAAACCTTATTTTTTAATTAATTTTTTAATTATGTAATAAATAATATATTCTTTAAATAAATAATCATCTTATATATTAAAGATATTTATTAACGCTTTTTTAAATTTATAAAACCTTTAAATTACGTTTTAAGTCGTGTTTTAAATTGTATTTTAAATTATAATTTAAGTTACGTTTTAAATCGCGTATCGCGTTTTTTAATTAAAATGTTAATATAATATTAATTATAATAAATTAATACATAAATAATTTAAATGTAAAATTATTTAAAATGGATTAAATACAAAGGAATTAACCGATAAATATGTTTCGTAAATTTATTAATTTCTTTTAATTATATAATGGTGGTTTTTATAAGGGGTTTTTTTATAAGGAAAATGGTGGTCGTAACATTAATTTAAATTAATCTTTATATACGTTAAATTAATTAAAAAGGTTTTAAAAATAATTACAAGGTTTATATAAAGTATAATATATTTAATTTTATTATTTTAAAAAATGTTATATAAATTGTAATGGTATTACGATTAAAAACGTTGTTAAATTCTTTTAAAAAAATTCGATTTTAAATATATATTTTAACATTAAATTTCTTTGTGTAAAAAATAATTATAAGTGTTAATATGCGAATTTTTTTAAATTTATTTATATTTAAATTATAATTTAAAAAACGTTACGTTTTAACTTTATAAATATAATAACACGAACCATGGTTATTAAAGTTATATAATTAAAGCGGGTACGGGTGTAAGTGGGTGTAACCCGCTCATTTTTTAAATTATAAATTAAACTCGTTAAAATAAAACTTAACAATGTTTAAATTAAATTTAATTAATGAATCGGTTAAAAATCACGGGGATTTAACTTAAAAAGCTTTATACGAAAAATTTAATTATATGAAATCACGTGGTTAAATTAATAAAAAGTATTAAATATTATTAAAATTAATTAAATAAATCGCAAGGTTTAAAATTAAAAGTAAGGCTTTTTTTTTATATAAATACTTAGTTTAATAAAAGCTTTAAAATAATATAATAAAAGTTAAAAAATGTGTCACGTGGAAAACGTGGATTATAACTTTTATTAAACCTTTATTTATACGTTTTTATAAAATACGATTTCCTTAAGTTATATTAACCCGGTAAATTACTTAAAACCTTTAATTTTTTCTTTTAATTTTACCGTAATAAAATATATATAAAAAAGGTTTTTACGTTAATTAACTTAATTTATATTTTTAAATATAAATATTATAATTTTAAAAATAAAAGGTTATTATTTTTCCTTTTTTTTTATTAATAAAAATAATTTTATTTTTAATCTTATATAATATAAATTTATCGTTATTTATAAAAATTATCACATATTTTTATTAATTATTTTTTAATTAATAAAAGTTTTTAAAAAAAAACGTTTATTACGTTAAATAATAACTTAATATATAAATATTTTTTAAATAATAAATAATTAAAACTTTATAATATTTATTATTTTTTATTAATATAATTTAAATATATATAAATTTTTTAATAATTTCTTTAATAATTTTATAATTAATTTATTAAATAACTTTAATTTATTTTACGAAACCAAAGAAATGGTTTTAATTAAAAATAAATATTTAATTTAAATTAATGAATAAGAAAATTTCTTAATATATGTAATTATATTAAATCTTTTTATTTTAAAAAATTTAATATATTTTAAATTAAAAAAAAATAAATACTTAAAAATTATGTTTTCGATTTTAATTAAAAAACGGTAACGTTTAATATAATAATTTAATATGAAAAAGTTTAATAAAAAATATAATAATTAAGCTTTTATTTAAATTTTAATCGAAAAATTTAAAAATAAATAATTGATTTAAGTTGTTTATTAAAATTTAATTAAAATATATTAAGGTGTTTTTTAATATTTCGGTGATTTTTTTATTAATTTTAAAAATAAGTTAATTTTAATTAACGGGTTATATTAAGAAAAAAAAAATTAATTATATTAACGCGGGGTTAAATAATAAATTAAAGAATGTTTTTATAATAAAAAAATTAAATAAAAGAAATTATAATAAGTGGGTGGTTAAAGTTAATAATGTAATAATTAAAATAAAAAAAATATTAAATTATAAAAAGAAAAGTAATTACTTTATAATTATTTAATATAAAAAAATATTTAATTAAAAAGCTGTTAATTTTATTAATATAATAATTATTAAAAAATAAGGATTAAAGTTTAATAAAAATAAAAATATAATTATAAATGAAATAAATTATATAATTTTAATTATTATAATAATTATAACGATAAATTAAGTAAATAATTTACGTTAAAGTAATAATAATTTATTAAAAGTATAATAAAAATTAAATTAAAAGTTTAAAAAACTTAAAAAAAAAGGTAAATATACTTATTATATAAAAATAAGGTATTTTATAATAATTTACTTATTATTTTAAATTATACCTCGATTAAACCGCGGTAATAAAAATAATATACCATAAGTGGTTATTATAAAAACTTAAAATAATTGAAATATTAAAAATAATTATAAATTATTAAAATGTTTAAAAAACGAATAACTTTTAAACGAAATTATGTTTAAAAGTTAATATTAAGATTTATAAATATTAAGGAAATTTTAAATAAAATGTATATTATTTTTTTTTAATTAAAATCTTATTAAACGAATAAAAATTTACCGATACGTTTATAAATTTAAAATGTTTAATATATTTAATATTTAATAAAAAATTTATATGATAAATAAAATTATCGCGTATATTTATTTAAAAAAAAGAATTAAAATTAATTAAAAATAAAGAATTTTATATAATTAATATATTTATATATATAAAAATCGATATAAAAAAAAAACGGATATAACGTTATATTATCTCGGATTTCACATTTTCTTTAATATTAAGAAAATCGTAAATGGAATGGAATAATGTTATTTATAAAACGAAAAAAAAATAAATTAAAATAAATTTAAAGAAATATAATTTAATAATATATAAAAAAGGTTAAAATATTATTTAAATATTTTATAACGTTAAAATAAAGTGTTTATAAGTTAAAGAAATTAAGTATATAATGGGAAATATATTTTTAATATTTATGGTTTAAAAAAAAAACATTAATATAAAAAAAATAATAAAAACGTTTAAGTTTTTAATATTATTATATAAAATATTAATATTGCATTAAAAAAGAAAAAAAAGCTTACGATTAATTAAATTTGAAAAATGTTATTTAATAAATTAAAGGATTAGGTTGGAAATTTTTTAAATAATAAAAGTATAATGTTATTATTATTAAAGTTAAAGTTAAATATTAAAATTAATTTATAAAAAAACGATTAAAGTAAAAAAAAGGAGGTTTTATAAGGGTTTTTATATGGTATGTTAAAAGAAAAGCTTTTAATGTTACGAAAAATCTTAATAAATTTATTAAATAAAAAATAAATTAAAGTTAATAATTTTTTAAGAAAAATATCGATATTATTTATAAAGAAATTAAGAAACGGCCTTCGGTTTTATATAAATTATAAAGCTTTTAACGTTATTTTAATACGTAATTATTATTTATTATTATTAATTAAAAAAA
This sequence comes from Annulohypoxylon bovei var. microspora, assembly GCA_022836615.1. Classification (NCBI taxonomy): domain Eukaryota; kingdom Fungi; phylum Ascomycota; class Sordariomycetes; order Xylariales; family Hypoxylaceae; genus Annulohypoxylon; species Annulohypoxylon bovei. The sequence continues at coordinate 14,378 of MU405394.1, forward strand.
CCTTATGATTTTTTTATAAAATTAAATAATTAACTAAAATTAATATTAAAGTTATATTTTATAAATTACGAATAAAGAAAAGGAATAAATGGAAGATTGTTTTTTACATTTAATTCGAAGTTTTTAAATAATTAATTATATTTTTTAAGTTATATGAAGTGTTAACGGCGTTTTAACGTTATATTAATAAAACTTTATTCGATTTTTTAAATGATTATTATTTAACGTATATAAATAACGTGGTAATTTATTTAAATAAGTTTTATAAAAATTATATAAATAAAGTTAAAACGGTGTTAAAACGTTTTAATAACGTTAATTTAAAGTTAAACCTTTTTAAGTGTTTTTTTATTATAAAAGAAATTAAATATTTAAGTTTTATTATTATAATAAAAGAAAAAATTAAAATAAATTTCGATAAAATTATAATTATTAAAAAATGGGAATTATTTATGAACGTATAAAAAATTCGTAGCTTTTTAAGGTTTACGAATTTTTATAAAACGTTTATTAAAAGATTTAATAAGTTAATTATTTTTTTAATTATTTTAACGAAAAAAAAAGGTTTTTTTTAAATAAAAGTAAAAAATAAACGTAACATTTAAAGAATTAAAATATTTATTTATTATTATACCGATTTTAATTTATTAAAATTTTAATTAAAAAATGTATTTAAAAGCGGATTATTTAAAGTGGGTTTTAAAAACTTGCTTTTTATAAAAAAATTATAATAAAATGTTAAAACCTGTGGTTTACCATTTAATAAAATTATTATTAATTAAATATAATTATAAAATATATAATAAAAAACTTTTAACGATTATTAAATTAATAAAAACATAATAAAAAAAGTTATAAAAAATAATTAAACTTGTTATAATCTTTATAAATTATAAAAATTTAAAGTATTTTATAATTATTTATAAATTAAATAAACATTAAATACGTTGGGAATAAATTTTATTAAAATTTAATTTTATTATAAAGTATCGGGTTAATAAAAAAATAAAATGATTTAATGATTTATTAAAATAAAGTTAAAATATCTTAATAAATTAAAAAAATAAAAAGGTGGTAAATTATATGTAACGTTTATTTAAATAAAAATGGTTATTTTTAATAAAAATAATAATAATAAATATTTAAATGTTTTTAACGAATGTTATTAAAATGTTAAAAAAAGGGGTAATATCGGATTAAAGTTTTATAATTATATTTATCGGAACAAGAATCTTTTATAACGAAGATTTATAAATTTTATAAAATTAAAAAATCGTTAAAAATACGAATTTTAAAACGATTTATAAAGTTATTAATCCGTCCGGAAAACATTATTACGTTTAAACTTTTTTTAATTATATAATAAATGATTAAATAATAATTAAATAATTAATAAGGTAATTAATAAAGTAATTAATAAAAAATTAATAAGTAATTAATAAAAAATTAATAAGTTATTTTATGCTTAATTAATTTAAACACAACGTTTTTAATTAATTAAATTCATTTATTTTTTTAATTAAATGCATTTTTTTTATAAACCCACCTTTTAATTACTTATGCACGTAATAGTTTTTTTAAACCACCCTTTTAATTAACCACTTTTTAAACCATATATTAAATTACTTTTAAACCACCTTTTACACGCGTAAAAGCCACTTTTCCAAAGATTAATTAATTACTTATATTTAAGGTTTTTATTTAATTATATAAAAACGAATTAATTTAAATTAAAAATTAAGTTTTTAAAACCATGTAAGCTTTTAAAACCCCGTAAACCTTTAAAACCACGTAAGGTTAATAATTAAAATTAAGGTTAAAAATAAAAATAAAATTAAAGTTAAAGGTAAAGTTAAAATTAAAGTTAAGATTTAAGGGTTTAAAAGGCGGTAAAAGCCTTTTATATAAAAATATATTTTTTTTATTAATAAATTAATTAATTATTTAATTTATTTTTTAATTAATTAATAAGTAAATTAATTAATTATTTAATTAATTATTAAATTAATTAACTTTTAAACTAAGGTTTTAATTAATTAATTAATTAATTAATTAAGTATTTAATTAATTAATTTATTAATAAATTAATTAAGTAATTAATTATTTATTTAATTAATTAATTAATTAACCAGTTATTTAATTAATAAGTAAATTAATTAATAAGTTAATTAATAAATTAATTAATAAGTTAATTAATTTTTAAACCAATTATTTAATTAATTTTTTAATTAACTTTTAAATTAACTTTTTAACCAGTTTTTTAACCAAGGTTTTAATTAATTAATAAGTTAATTAATTAATTATTAAATTAAAAATTAATTAATTAAATAATTAATAACGTTTTCCGGATGGATTTTATCTTTTTTTCCATTTTATTGCCCCTTTTTCCCACCTCGTTTCCCACCCTTTTTTTACCCTTTTTCTTACCTTTTTTCTTACCTTTTTTTTACCCCATTTTCCACCTTTTTTCTCCCCCATTTTCCTTAATCAACAGCTTTCTGCGAAGAAAAATTTTTAAGGTTTTTTTTTTTTTTTTCCCGATCCCCGTAATTTTGGGAGGGCAAAAACGCCTTAAAGCTTACGAAGGTCGCGTTTTCCCGGACATTATAAAAGGTTGTACCGGGTAAAAGAAAAAAAAAACCGCAAAAATTTTAAAAGCGATCGTTATTTCCCGTTAATTCTTAAAAATTATAAAATTTTAATTATTAAATATAATTTAAATAATAAAAAAATTATATCGTTTAAAAATAAATATAAATACCGGATTAAAAACTTTTTAAAATGGTTATAATTTAAAATGTTTACGATTTTTACGTCATAAATTATTTAAGAAAAAATAATATTATCGTAATCGTTTTAAAATCCTTTTATTAATTAATTATAAAATAAAATATACGGAAATTTTATAAAAATTATAATGTTTACGACCAAATTTACGTTTAACGAATTTAACGAAAAAAGTTATTAAAATTTTTATTTATTTTCGATTATTACTTTTTAAAATTATTTATTAATTTTATAATAAAAATGTTAATAAAAAAAAAAGGATTTTTAATATTTAATAATAATTATTTATTAATTATTAAAATAAGTTTTATTAAAAATAATAAATATTATAAAAGTTAAAACGTGTATTATAAGGTTTATATATATTTACGTTAAATATTACGGTTTTTTTATAACGATAATATTAAATCGAAAAAATAATTAAATGAACGTATTTTAAATAAAATTTTATAAATTAATAAAAATAATATAACGTTTATTTATTACTTTTAATTTAAAGATTAATGGGTTTATAAAAAAGAATTAAAAAATATAAATGTATTTATAATATTTCTTAATTTACGTATAATTTAATTAATTAAAAATGTTATTTATAACGATAATAACGATTAATAATCGAAATATAATGGTTAAATTAAACCTTTTTTACATAACGTATAAATATTACGTACATTTAATTAAATAAATCGTTAATAAAGCTTTAAATAAATTATTTAAAAAATAATAAGCCGTGAATTTTATAATTAAAATTAAAAAGGTTAATGAATATATTTAAATTACCATGGTTGTAATTTAAAAACGTATAAAACGTATAATAAATTAATTTTAATTAAAAGGTTTTAAATATAAAGTAAATAATAAAGTTTAATTAAACTTAAAGAATATTATAATATTATAATTTAAAAAAAAACTTTTTTAATTACACGTAAAATATAAGGTAATTAAAGTAATTAACCCCCATATAATAAAATTAAACGTATTTATAAAAATTTAATTATAATTTTATATTAAATTATTTAAATTAATAATTATAAACCCGTTATTATTTTAAATATAAAATAATGTTTAATTATTACTTTTTATTAATTAAAACGGCGAAGATTTTAAATACATTATCGAAAAAATCTTATAATCGAAAAATAAACGCAAAAAACGGGGTGTATATAAAATGGTATTAATTAAATGAAAAGGTTACGTAAAATTAATATAGGAACTTTAAAAAGAATTAAAAAATATAAAAGCTTTAAAAACGTTTTATTAACGATTTAAAGTAAAAAACGGGGTAAACGAAGAAACCCTCGCAATTATAAGCTTTAAAAAACGAAAAAAAAAAATATTATTATAAATCGAAAACTTAAAAAGTTAATTAAAGTAAAAATCAACGTAAATTTACATTATAATTATAAACGCGATAAATGTAAGTTTTTATAATAAAGTTATTAATAACTTTAAATGGGTCGTTAAAATTATTAAAACATATATAAAAGAAGTTTTTACATTAATTAATTTAATTTATATTTTTAAATATAAATATCGTAACTTTAAAAACGAAAGGTTATTATTTTTCTTTTTTTCTTTTATTAATAAAAATAACCTCATTTTTAACCTTATATAACATAAATTTACCGTTGTTTATAAAAACCGTCATAATATATTTTTATACCATTATAATTTAAGTTTATAAAAAACGTTAAAAATTAACTTTTATACGTAATTAATTAACATTTTATTAATTAATTTTAAAGTAAATTTTCTTTTATATTTTTATAATATAATAATTTCTTCGTTTATTTCGTTTTTATATTAAATTTCCCACTTATAAAATATATTTTTTTTAAATATAAAATTTTTCGGGAACGTTTTATTTAAAACGATTTTTATTAATATTATAAATAAAATATTATACCCATTTTTAATCTTAAACTTTATTATAATAATAATATTTTTCGTTATACGTAGCTTTAAATTATTTATTTTTATTATAATAAATAATTATTTTATTTTATATTTTTATAATTTTTTTATTAAAGATTATAAAACATAATAAATCGCGTAATTATAATCGAAAAAAGTTATAAAATATTTTTTATTATTTAATTTAATTATAAAAAAGTTATATTACTTTTTATATTTTTTTTAATTAACTTATTTTTGTGTGATAATAATTTAAAGCCGTTATTCACTTCCATTAAATAAATATAATTATTTTAATTTTCGTTATTAAAGTTATTAAATAAATTAATAAACTTTAAATTAATATTTAATTTAATTAACACTTTTATTAAACTTTATTAATCTTATTTTTCATTTTTGTTTTTTATAAAATAAATTTATTTATTATTACTTTTATTTTTCCATTTATTATAAATATTTCGAACTTTTTTTTTAAATTTTTAATAATCATTATTATTTTTTTTAAATAAAGTACCTTTTAACGTAACTTTTTTAAATTTTATTAAATATATTAAAATCTTTTAAAAAAAACGTAACTTTTAAATATAATTTTTTATTTAATAACTTTTTTTTATTATAATTAAAGCATTCATTATCGGATACTTTTATTATAAATCCGTTTTTTTTAATTAAATTAATTTATTAATTATTTTATTTAATATTTAATATTATCGTTTATTATATCGTTATTAATATTATTTTTATTAAATTTTAAAACTTTAATTAAGTTACGTTTAATTAAATTATCGTTACTTTTAAGATTTACAAATTATAAAAAAGCGTTATTATATCGTAAAATGTAATAATTATTACAAATATATTATATATTTTATTTTCGATTAATATTTAAATAATTAAAGCCATTTATCGTATTATTTTTATTATTATTTAAGTTATATTTAAAAGACCGATTTAATCGTAAAACGATAATTATACATTTAATACGTAAATGCATAATAAATTAATTAATATTTTACGATTTTAATGTAAATTTTTAATATATACGGGGAAATTATAAAAAGCTTTTTATATTTTTTTTTATAAAATTCATGAAATTTTCATTTTATTACGGTAATAAGGTTATAAAATACGTAATATTTTTTTAACATTTAAAATATTACTTTTAAAAATGTAATTTAAGTTAATTTCCACGTTCGTATATAAATTATTATTTATTAAAAATTATTCGATAATTTTATAAAAATTCTTATGGTTTATAAAAAATAAAATATTAAGGTTATTTTTAATTTATTTTACATTTCGTTAAATTTATTTAAAACGGTATAATTCATTTATATTAATTTTAATAATAAAAGTATTATTATTTTATTTATTTTTTACATTTAAAAAACTTATATACCTTGGTAAATAATACGGTTTTCGGTTAAATTTATTTAACTTTTTTTTCTTAATTAATTTAAGTTTTATTTAAGATATTAATTCTTTAAAAATTAAACTTTTTATTAAAAAAGCGTTCATTTAACGTACGATGTTTAAATTGTTTCGAATATAAAAACGATTATAAGTTAAAGTCATATTATTTAATATAATAAATATTTAAAAACTCGTTTAAATTATATAATAATAAGTTTAATAATTTAACTTAATTTTAATTTAATATTAAATTTTCGTTAATATAATATAAATGTAATTAAACCGTTTTTATTATCGTTATAATTACCGTAAAATTTATTATTAAATTAAACACATGTTTAAATTAATTATTTATATTTTTACTTAAATTTTAATTTACTTTTATTTAATTAAAAGTTAATAATTTAAGTTATAAATAAATTTAATAAATTAAATTATTATAATTCTTTTAAAAATTAATAAAATTAATAATATTAAAAACTTTAATAACGTTAAAAACGTTTATTATTACTTTACTTTTACTTTTAATTTTACTTTTAACTTTACTTATTAATTTATTAAATAAATTAAAACTTTTAAACATAGTTTAAAAAATTAATATAAAAAATATAAAAATATAAAAAAAAGATATAAAAATAAATTAATTTACATTATTAATGTTTTATTTACGTAAATAATTATTTATATTTTTAAACCTTTTAATTATATAAAATATTATTTATATATAATAAACATTATTTTATATTAATAAAAGTAAATTTATGTGTTAATTATTAATTAATTTAAGTTTTATAATTAATTAAATTTATATGTAATTTAAGGTTATTTTAATAATTAACGCTTACCATTATAAATAATTTAAACGTTATTACGGAAACCTTTAAATTAAAGATCCATAATATGTGGTTAAAGTAAAAATATATAAAAAATATTTTTAAAATATTACATTTTTTAATAAATAAAATGTTAATAAATGGGTTTATTAAAAAAAATTTTAAATAAATGTTTAAATATTTTAAAATATTATTTAATTTATAAAATGCTTACGATTTAATTAAAATTATAAATTAAAAATTAAAAGATTAATTTAATTAAATTTAAAAAGTGGTATTAATTTATATAATCGTTAATTACGAAAATAACGGAATATTTTCATAATAATCTTTAAAACGAACTTATAAACGAATAAATTAATTAATTATAAAATTAATATTAATATTATTATTATTATTTATTTTACACCGATTTATTTAAATATATAATTATATTTAATTATATGGTATACGGAATTACCACGGGTAAATATTTATATAATTAAAACGGCGTTTTACCGGTTATACATTATATTTCTTTTATTATAAATAAATTTATATATTTATTTTATTAAAAAATAAAAGGAAAACTTTATAATAATTAAAATAAAAAACCTTTTATTTTTTTATAATTAATTTCGATTTTTTATATTATAATTATAATTTTTTTTTTAAATTTTCTTCGATTATATTTTATTATATAATATTTAAAGTTATAATTTTAAAAAGGTTATTTTTTATTTTTAATTAAATTAAAAGGTTTTTATTATGTAATTTACTTTAAAATAAATTAAATGTTATTTATAATATTAAATTATCCGCGTCACGTTATGGTTTTATTTACGTATTATTAAATTATCGTTTTTTAAAAAAGTAAATATAAAGTAATAATATACCTTTTATTTTATTAATATAATTTATTAAAATAAAATAATTTCTTTATTATTATTTAAATTATTAATAATCCATTTTTAAACCATTAAAAATATAATAATAATAACTTTAATAATTTTAAAAGTAATAACTTTTTTAAAATATTTAATTTTTAAAAAAATTTAAACTTAATTTACGTTTAAATAACATTATTATTTAAGCACTTTTTTATTATTGTAAAATTATAAAGTTTTAATTTTATTAAAATACATATTTAAAAACTTGTTAAAATTAATAATAATTAAAAGATTTAAACTTTTTTTTTATTATAAAAAACCATTGTAATAAAAATAAATTAAGCATGTAACCATTACGTTAAATCATTATAAAATTCATAAATTCCGTAAAAAGTTATTTAATTTAAATATCTTATTTAATCGTTAAAAAACCGGGCCGATAATTATTATCGGATTTATTTTTATTATTATTTTTATTTAAATTAAATTTATCGTTAATATAATTAATATTTTTTATATTAATGGATTACGTAAAATAATTTTTATTATTATTATAAAATAAATAATGTTTTATTATAAATAATTAACGTTAATTAATTAATAAATATTAAAAAATAAGGTTTATTTTTTTTTGTAATTTAAGTTTAAATAAATTAAAAAGTAAACGGGATTATTATTCGGGGTTTAAAAAGTATTAAGTAATATAATTTAATGTATTATATATTTTAAAAGTGAATATTTATAATGTTTTATATTAATATTTTAATATATATCGTTAATATTAAAACTTTGAATTAATTAAATTATAATATATTTTTAATGATTTATTAATAAAAATATTATAAATATAATTTTAATAAAGTTCGGCATGTTGTTTAACTTTTTTAAAACGGGTACGGTGCGTGGAAATAAAAAACTTTAAGTGGTTTTTGCGATTTTTTTTAATTTTTAAAAAATAAAGGAATAAAGTGGCAAATATAACATTAAAGTTAACGATCGGCATAAAATTAATTTTATTAATTTGAAATATAACGGGTATAAAGTTAATTAATATATTAATTAATAAATTATTAAAATTATAAAGGTTATTAATTTAAAAATAACAGGTATAAAATTAAATTAATTATTAATGAATATATTTAAATTATTTATTTTATTAATATTTAAATTATAATTTTTTTAATATATTATTTATTATTACGGCGAATAGGTTTTAAATTAAAATAAAATTTAAATAATAATGGATTATATATTTTATTAATAAAAATATTTAAAATAAAAAATGTAACGGTTCTTATAAACAACGATAAACTTATGCTATATAAGGTCAAAAATAAGGTTATTTTCATTAATAAAAAAAAAAAAGAAAAATAATAACCCTTCATCTTTAAGGTTATAATATTTATATTTAAAAATATAAATCAAATTAATTAACATAAAAACCCCCTTTATACATATTTTAATAACTTTTATAACCCACTTAAAATTATTAATAACTTCATCATAAAAACCCACGCTTATTACATTTGTAATTATAATATAAACTCACGTTAATCTTTACTTTAATTAACTTTCTAAATCCTTAACTTGTAACAATACCCCCTTCCCCCGTTTTTTAAGGCCTATAATCGTAAAGACTTCTTCACCCACCCCGTTTTTTGCCTTAAATCGTTAACAAAATATTTTTAAAGCCTTCGTATTTTTTAATTCTTCCCAAGGCTTTTACGTTAATTTTACATAACCTTTTTATTTAACTAATACCATTTTATGTATACCCCATCCTTTGCGTTTGTTTTTTAATCGTAAGATTTCTTTAATAATATATTCAAAATCTTCGCCATCTTAATTAATAAAAAGTAATGGTTAAACGTTATTTTATATTTAAAATAATAACGAATTTATAATTACCGGCTTAAATAATTCGATATAAAATCGTAGTTAAATTCTTATAAATACGTTCAGTTTTATTATATAAAAATTAATCATTTTAATTACCTTATATTTCGTGTATAACTAAAAGAGTTTTTTTTTAAGCTATAGTATTACGATATTTTTTAAATTTAATTAAACTTTATTATTTACTTTATATTTAAAGCCTTTTAATCGAAATTAATTTATTATACATTCCATACATTTTTAAATTATAATTATGGTAGCTTGGGCGTATTTATTAACCTCTTTAATCCTAATTATAAAGTTTATAACTTGTTATTCTTTAAATAATTTGCTTAAAGCTTTATTAACGACTTATTTAATCGAATATACGTAATATTTATATATTATATAAAAAAGGCTTAACCTAGTTATTATATTCCGATTATTAATCATTATTATCGTTATAAGTAATATTTTTAATTAATTAAATTATATGTAAATTAAGAAACATCGTAAGTATGTTTATACCTTTTGATTTATCTTTTTTATAAACTTATTAATCTTTAGGTTAAAAGTAATAAATAAACGTTATACCACCTTTATTAATTTATAAAGTTTTGTTTAAAATGCGTTTATTTAATTGTTCTTTCGGTTTAATATTACCGTTATAAGGAGGCCGTAATACTTAACGTGGATATATATAAGTTTTATAACATACACTTTAACCTTTATAATATTTATTACTTTTAATAAAACTTATTTTAATAATTAACAAGTGACCATTATTAAATATCGGAGGTCCCTTTTCTTTCTTACCAGCATTTTTATTATAAAGTTAATAAATAACTTTAAAAAATAACGATTAAAAATAAGTAGGGATTTTAATAATTTTTTTCGCTAGGTTTATTAAACGTAAGCTTGGCCGCAAATATTGCAATTCTTATAAAACTTCCATATATCTTATCTTATAATTGGTTAATAAAAGGATTTTAAGACGATCATAATAATATTATTCCTTTTTGGGTGGCTTGTGACGTGGGAATCGTAAACATTTTAAATTATAACCGTTTTAAGGGACTTTTAATCCGATATTTACGTTCGTTTTTTAAATAACATAACTCCTTTATCATTTAAGCCACATTCAACAATTAAGACCTTATAATCCTTAAAAGTTAACAGGAAATAACAATCACTTTTATTAATAACTTTGTAAATTGTTTTAAAATTCGTATTTTTAACGATCTTTTAATCTTATAAAACTTATAAATCTTTGTTATAAAAGATTTTTTCTTTAATAAATATAATTACAAAGCTTTAATCCAATGTTACCCCCTTTTTTAACACCTTAATAATATTTGTTAAGAACATTTAAATATTTATTATCGTCATTTTTACTAAAAGTAACCATTTTTATTTAAATAAACGTTACATACGGTTTATTACTTTTTTATTTTTTTGGTTTGCCGGGATATCTTAACCTCGTTTTAATAAAGCATTAAATTATTCTACTTCTTTATTAACTTAATATTTTATAATAAAATTAAATCCTAATAAAATTTACCTTTAACGTACCTAACGCTTATTTAATTTATAAATAATTATAAAATATTCCAGGTTCTTATGATTTATAAAAATCATAAAAAGTTTTACCACCCTTTATAATTCCCTTTACCATACTTTTATTAACTTAATAATCATTAAAAACTCCTTGTTATATATTTTATAATTACATTCAATTAATAACAACTTTATTAAATAGTAAACCATAAGCTTTAACATCCCATTATAATCCTTTTATAAAAAACAAGCTCTTAAAACTTACTTTAAGTAATTTACTTTTAAATACGTTTTTTAATTAAAATCCTAATAAGTTAAAATTAATATAATAATAAACAAATATTTCAATTCTTTAAACACTACATTTACTTTTTACTCCCATTTAAAAGAGGCCTTTTTCTTCATTAAAATAATTAAAAAGGCAATTAACTTATTAAATCCTTTAATAAACATCCTATAAAAGTTCGCAAACCCCAAAAAGCTGCAAACTCCCCATATATTCGTAAATAGTTCCCACCTTTTAATAATTATAACTTTATTAAAGTTTACCTTAATCCTTTTTCCCACCATAATAATAAAGCTTAAATATTTAATTTCCTTTATAACAAAAAAATATTTAAAAAAATTTAACTTTAAACCAATATTATTAAAGCGTTTTAACACCGTTTTAACTTTATTTATATAATTTTTATAAAATCCGTTTAAATAAATTACCACATTATCCACATATGTTAAATAATAATCATTTAAAAGATTAAATAAAATTTTATTAATATAACGTTAAAACGCCATTAACGCCCCACATAACCCAAAAAATATAACTAATTATTTAAAAGCTTTAAATTAAATATAAAAAGCAATTTTCTATTTATCCCCTTTTTTTATTTATAACTTATAAAATATAACTTTAATATTAATTTTAATTAATTATCTGGCTTTATAAAAAAATTATAAGGTTTTTTTAATTAATAATAATAAGTAATAATCACATATTAAAATAATGTTAAAAACTTTATAATCCATATAAAATTAAAAGCCGCCTTTTAATTTCTTTACGAATAATATTAATATTTTTTTTAATAAATTATTAACCTTAATCCACCCTTTATTTAATAAATTTATCAAGGTTTTTCATAACACCAAAAGCTTTTTTTTTAATATACCATACAAGGGCCCCCATAAGACTTCCTTTTCTTTACTTTAATTATTTTTTTATAAATTAATTTTGGTATTTAACCTTAACTTTAATAATAATAACATTATACTTTTATTATTTAAGAAATCTTTAACCCAATCTTTTAATTTATTAAATAACGCCTTTTAGATTTAATTAATTATAAACTTTTCCTTTTTTTTTAATATAATATTAATATTTCATATAATAACATTAAAAATTTAAACGTCCTTACCATTTTTTTTATATTAACGTTTTTTTTCTTAAGCCACAAATACCAAAAACACATTTCTTATTACATATTTAATTTCCTTAATTTATAAACACTTTATTTTAACATTATAAAATGTTTAAATAATGTTCCAACCTTTTTTATATATTATTAAACCATATTTCTTTAAACTTATTTTAATTAACCTTTTTTTTACTTTATAAGTAACGTCGTTCTATTCCATTTATAATTTTCTTAATATTAAGAAGAATGCGAAATCCAGAATAACATAACTTTATATTCGTTTTTTTTTATCGTTTATATTAATTTTTACATATATAAATATATTAATTATATAAGATTTTTTATCCTTAATTAATTTTAATTCTTTCTTTTAAATAAATATGCACGGTAGCTTTACTTATTATATAAATCTTTTATTAAATATTAAATATATTAAACATCTTAAATTTATAAACGTATTAATAAACTTTTATCCGTTTAATAAAGTTTTAATTAAAAAAAGGGTAATATATATTTTATTTAAGGCTTCTTTAATATTTATAAATCTTAATATTAACCTTTAAACGTAACTTTACTTAAAGATTACTCATTTTCCAAGTATTTTAATAATTTATAATTATTTTTAATATTTTAATTATTTTAAGCCTTTATAATGGTTATTTATAACGTATTATTTCCGTTATTGCGGTTTAGTTAAGGTGTAATTTAAAACGATAGGCAAACCATTATAAGGTGCTTTATCTTCGTATAATAAACACATTTACCTTTTTTTTTAAGTTTTTTAAACTTTTAATTTAATTTTTATTATACTTTTAATAAATTATTATCACCTTAATGTAAACCATTTATTTAATTTATTATTATAATTATTATAACGGTTAAAATTATATAATTCACCCCACCCATAATTATATTTCCGTTCCCGTTGAGTTTTAATCTTTATTTTTAAGTAGTTATCGTATTAATAAAGTTAATAACCTTTTAATTAAATGTTCTTTTATACCAAATAATCGTAAAATAATTACTTTTTTTTTTATAATTTGGTGCTTCTTTTATTTTAACCATTACATCGTTAACCTTAACCACTTATTTATTATAATCCTTTTTATTTAATTTTTTTATTATAAGAACGTTCTTTAATTTATTATTTAATTTTGTATTAATATAATTAATTTTATTTTTCTTTTTTTAGTTTAACTTGTTAATTAAGATTAATTTATTTTCGAAATTAACGAGGAAATCGTCAAAATATTAAAAAGTATTTTAACATATTTTAATTAAATCTTAATAAGCGGTTTAAATCAATTATTTATCTTTAAATTTCTTAATTAAAACTTAAACAAAGGCTTTACTATTATATAACTTATTAAACTTTCCTATATTAAATTATTATATTAAACGTTACCGTTTTTTAATTAAAACCAAAGACATAATTTTTAAACATTTATTTTTTTTTAATTTAAAATATATTATATTTTCCAAAATAAAAAGATTTAATATAACCACATATATTAAGAAATCTTTTTGTTTATTAATCTAAATTAAACATTTATCCTTAATTAAAATCATTTTTTTAGTTTCATAAAACGAATTAAAGTTATTTAATAAATTAATTATAAAATTATTAAAAAAGTTATTAAAAAGTTTATATATACTTAAATCGTGTTAATAAAAGACGATAAATATTATAAGATTTTAACCATTTATTATTTAAGAGGTATTTATATATTAAGCTATTATTTAACATAATAAACATTTTTTTAAAAACTTTTATTAATTAAAAAGTAATTAATAAAAATATATGATAATTCTTATAAATAATAATAAACTTATATTATATAAGATTAAAAATAAGATTATTTTCATTAATAAAAAAAAAAGGAAAAAGTAATAACCTTTCATCCTTAAGGTTATAATATTTATACCTAAAAATATAAATTAAATTAATTAACATAGAAACTCCTTTTATACATATTCCAATAATTTCCACAACCCACTTAGAACTATTAATAACTTTATTATAAGAACTTACATTTATCACGTTTGTAATTATGATATAAGCTCGCGTTAATCTTTACTTTAATTAACTTTCCAAGTCCTTAACTTATAATAAAAAATTAAAAGAAAAAAAGTTATAAAGTAATTTTTTTAAAAGGTTTTTATATATTAACTTTATAATTAAAACTTTAATTAATTATTTTATTAATATATTTTAAAAATAATAATAATTAAACATTATAATATAATTTTTTCTTTAAAAAAAAATTAATTTATAAGAAAAATAAATTATTTATTAATATATTTACGGTTTATTTCTTTAATTTTCTTTTTTTTTATAATAAATAAATTATTTTTATTTATTATTTTTAATATTTTATTTTTTATAATGGTTTTAATTTATTATTAAAGTTTAATTAAAAGATTAATAACTTTAAGGTATAAATTATAAAAGTTTTTTATTTTAATTAATGCGTTAAAAAAATCTTTAAAAAAATATTATATTAAATTAAAGTTATAATTTATTTAATTTATTTTATATTAAAACTTTCCTTTAAAAAGTTTAAAATTTAATATTTTAAATTTTTTATATTTTTATTTTTTATTAATTTTTATTAAAAATAAAGTATTTATTATTTACTTTAAGATTAAGTTATTTAAGATTTTAATTAATTAATTTACATTTAAAACTTAATAAATTTTTATATTTAAAAGTAAATTAATTTTAAAAATATTACGATAAAACTTTATTAATACTTTAAAAAGATTTATTATTAAATAATTTAAATTATTATAAAAGTAATTTATTTATTAATTACTTTTATAAACATATACTTAATTATTTATTATTTAATTTATTAACCTTTTTTTTTATTAACTTATTTATTTTAATAATTTTATATTAATAAAAAATTCTTATAAATTTATTATATAATAAAAATTTAATGTTTTATTAATAATTAAATAATAATATAATTAAGTTTTTTTTAAAAGGTTTTAAATTTTATATACTTAAGTTATAATTTTTATTATTAAATGAAAAATGTTAAAATTAATGAAAATTATTTTTATAATGTTAAAAATAACCTTAATTTTAAATTAAAGTTAAAAAATTATTAAATTAATTTTCTTTTAAATGGCTTTAACATATTATTAAATTAATGTTAAATAAAGGTTTTTAAATTTAATAAATTTTATTTTTTTATTTAAATAATAATAAAAGATTTAAATATAAAAATTAACGGTTAATTAATAATTTAATTCTTTTTTTATTTAAATATTAAGATTTTTTATTTATTTATTAACGATATAAAAAATGCGTAAAAGTTAAAAATTACTCATTTAATTACATATTAAATTTATAAAAATTATTTTTAATTTAAATTTTAACATTTAAATTATTATATAATAACCTTAATAAATTATATATTTATTTAACTTTAATATATTAATTAATATTATTTTTAATAAAAAAAAGTTAAAAATTAATTTTATTTTATTTTTAATAAATAAATAAAATTATGTAAATTAAATATATTTTTTAAAAAAGTTTTATTAATTAATTTAAAGTTTATTTTTTATATTTATTTTTTATTTTTTAAACGTAAAATTTAAATTATTTAATAAAAAACGTGGGTTTTTAATATAAAGTTTTAATGAAAATAAAAATAAAATTATTAATTATATTTTAAAGGTGTGCCGAAGGTTATTCGGCTTTTTAAGTTCGTTATTTTATTTCATTAAAAAGACGATCGGGTTTTAAAACGTACGAATTAAAATGAAAAAATAAAAGGTGCGAAAAAAATAAAAAAAATAAAAAAAAAAAACCGATTCGCGATTAATTTTTTAACGTTGTTAATTTATTTAAAATAACGGATAATACGGCTTAAAGTGGATTTACCCTTGTTATATTAAACATTAAAAGCGGGGTGGTGGAACTTTATTATAAATTTAATTAAAAAATACATTTCTTTTAATTAAAAAATTTATTAATAAACGGAGTTTTTTTTTTCTTTTTCTTTTTAATAAAAAAAGTAAGTTTCCGATTTTATTATTAAATAATTAATTAAATAATTTTTTAAATTATTAAAGGTTTTAATGTTTTTTATAAAATTAAAAATAATTTTTTAATTATAAATGAAAATTTATTAATTCGGGGTTATGTAATTAAAAAAATAAAAGCGGGTTTTAATTAATTAATTTAATTAATAAATGGTTTATTATTTTTATTAAAACTTTTATTTAATAATTTAAATATTATTATTAATTAATAACGGAATAAATGGTATTAAAAGGTGTTTTATTACGGGTAAAAATAAAGCTTAATAACCATTAATATAAGGAATTTCGTTTAAAAAAATAAAAGCTTTTAAAAATTAAATGCGAATTAAAGGTAAAGTTTTAAATATATTGTAATTTAAAAGGAATTAAATTAATGTGTAAATATATATATATTTAAAAAAAAGGAATTTTAAAAGCAAGCCTTTAAATTAAAGAAATAAAACGTATAAATGACTTTAAATATTATGTTACGGCAAATAAATCTTAAATCGGGATAAAGTTTAAGCAATAATAAACCATGTATTTTATTAATAAAAATATTTAAAATAAAAAATTAAAAAAAAAAAATTACGAAATGGTTTTTTTAAAAGGTTTTTATATATTAATTTTACGGTTAAAACTTTAATTAATTATTCCGTTAATATATTTTAAAAATAACGGTAATTAAACGCCGTTACATTTATTAAAAAAATTTAAAATATAATTTTTAAAAAAAATATATAATGTAAAAAAATTATATATAATAAAATAAAAAAATTATATAAAGCCGTTTAATATTTGATTTTTATAAATGTAAATAACGCGTTTTTATTTACGTTTTTTTAATTTACGTTTATTTAATTTATTTATATTTATAATTATTATATAAGTTAATTATTTAAATATATAATTTTTAAATTTAATAATTAATAAATAAATTATAAAAATTAAAAATTAAATTTAATTAAATTAAATGTGGATAATTAAGTTTATTATTATAAAATAAATGTAATTAATTAAGAAAAAATTAATGGTTAAAAAAGTTTTATTATAAATCGAAGATTTAAAAAATTAATTAAAATAAAAATTAATATAAGTTTATGCGTCCGAACCTTTTAATCATATAAAATATCATTTATGTGTAATAAATGTTATTTTATATTAATAAGGGTAAACTTATGTGATTAATTATTAATTAATTTAAGTTTTTTAATTAATTAAATTTATATACGATTTAAGGTTATTTTAGTAATTTACGCTTATTATTATAAATGGTTTAAGTGTTATTATAAAAACCTTTAAATCGGGAATTTATATCATTTTCTTTTTTTATTATAATTATCCGTAATTATTATAAACATAATCCTTTTTATAACCATTATTAATTTTATTTAAACATTTATTTGCTTATATATTATAAGCTTTATATAAAATGGCCGTTGTTTACATACACCGGGAATAAATTATTATTATTATATTTGTTAAAAAGTATTAACCTTTTTAAGTTACATAATTAATAAATATTATTTTAATAATAATAATAAATTTTTCACAAGTTATTATAATATAACTTATGTTTATTTATCCATTATTATATTTTTAATATTTAATCCTTAAAAGTATAAATATGTATTAAGCTTTTTTTTTTTTACAAATATGTTTTTATTTATTTTCAAAATATTTTTATATTATTATAATAATTACGGGTTATAAAAGCTTTATATTATATTATTAATTACTTTTAAATTATAAATTTTTTTTAATTAATTCGTAAGTATATTCGGTGTATTTAATAAGTGGTTAATTTTAAGGGGATTATATATTAAATATTAAAAAAAAACTATTATAACCACCAGGTTTAATAATATGGTTATAAATGGTTAAAGTTTATTAAAATAAATTAAATAAGTTTATAATTATAAGATTTGTTTAATATTTTTAAAACATAATTCTTTTTAAATTATTATTAACTTTTTTTATTTTATTATTATTTTTAAGGTGTAAAGAAATGATTAATTTTATAATGGAATTATATTATTAAGTTTAATTCATAACTTTATAACCAATAAAATTTTAAACATTATTAAATATTTATTCCCATAAATAATTAAACGTTTTTTTAATCCTTATAAATAATAAGATATAATTAATGAATTTTATTAATAATATTATTTTAATTTTTATTTAATTAATAACATATTTAATTACCATTAATATCACCGTTTATTTTAAGATTATATAATTAATTATTTAATGTATAAATGGTGTTAAAAGGTATATTAATTGTAAATTCAATAATAACATATTTGGTTTTTTTATTAATTAATAAAAAGAACATTTAATTATAATTTAATATATTATTAACGTTATTTTAAAATGTTAAAGTAACTTTATTATTTCTTTAAATATTATTTTAACCATAACATATTTTTAATTGTGATATATGTTTATTAATTAATAAGTTATATTATTATATTTTAATATAAATTATATATTTATTATATTAATTATTATTTTTATTATATGTAAAGGATTTTTAAATACTTTAATGTACTTTGAAATCTTATATAATTAATTTTAATACTTAATGAAATATTTTTTTATTTATTCCTTTTTTATTATTATTAAAAGATTTATTTCTTGTAATAAATACTTATAAATCATTTAAAGGTTTAATTAATTAAATTTGTAAAAGTATTAAATAAGTTTTATTATTATTTCATTTTTGTTAATTAATAAGGCTTTATTAATTAAGTTTAAATCGAAAGGTTTAAATAAGTAATTTATTAATATGTAAGTTTTATTAAAGCAATAAATAATTTATATACCATAATGTTTAATAATATCCAAAAAACATATGATCTTAATAAGTTATTTAACCTTAATATTAATTAATTTAAATAATTTATGGTTTATAATTATTATAATTTTTTTTCTTTTTATTTAATGATGTTAATATTATAATAATAACATGATTTTTAATAATTCTTTTTTTTAAATTAAATAATATATTTACATATCCATGAGCTTTTTAAAAAAATAAACTATTAAATATAAAACGTTTTAATCATTGTGAAAATATGGTTAAAGTAAAGTTGTTTTAATGTGTAATTTACTGGCGTTTAATTTAATTATTAAAGGTAATTTTTAATTAAATTGTTATATTATTAATATAATGGTGATTAAATTATAAATCTTTTTTTATATTATTATTGTTTTCATGTTTAATTTAATAAATTCATTTTTAAGTTTACTTATAAAAGTTATTAATAAAGTTATTATCATTGAGTAATTTTTTATTAAGTGTTTAAAATAACTTATTACATTAATAAATGCTTTGATTTATATAATTGTTTTAAGCTTAAAATAATTTTTAATTATTACCACTTTAATTAGGTTTGCTTTGATGTTAGTTTTAAAAATAATAAAGCTGAAAAAGATTCCTTTTTTAACGAAAAGTTAAAATTTGGGGATGTTAATAATCATGTTATATATTATGAAGCGTTTAAAAACCATTAAAAGTTGTTTATATAATTATTTTTTTGTATTAATTTATATTATTATGTCATTTAATAATCTAATTAATCATTTAATGAAAAGAGTTATAATTTCTTTTATAAGCGCTTAAAACGTCGTTAAAGCGTTTATTAAGCCGAATAATATTATTATTTATTTATATATTTTAAATGAAGTTATGAAAGTTATTTTCTTGTGGTGAAATTTATACATGGGTATATATTAAAACCTATCCTTTAAATTAATAAAGGCGTATTATTTATAACTTAATGCCTTTTAAATTTAATTTATAACATTAAGTAATAAATGTGTGTTTTTTTTTATATATTTATTAATTTTTTAATAATTATAATAAAAACGTTAAATTACATTTAAATTTATTTTATTTAATATAATTATTTAATTAAGTGTTTTCTTAAGGGTAAATAATAATAATAAAACTTAAAAACTTTTACTTTTTTAAATAATCTTTTTTTTATGTTTCTTAATAAATTTATATAACGCTTATTTTTATTATAAACTATATTTTTTTAAAAAAAGCTTTATAAATAAAAAATCATTTATATTAATATAATATTATGTTTTTGTGATTATATTTATTCGTCGTTTCCTTTTATTAAAAAGTTTAAATATTTCATTAATATAAATGTTTAAATAAATGTTAATTATATTATTTATAATAAGTGTATCTTTATGCCATTTTAATTTAAGTTTATAAAAAATGTTAAAAATTAATTTTTATACATAATTAATTAACACCTTATTAATTAATTCCAAAATAAGTTTTCTTTTATATTTTTATAATATAATGGTTTTTTTATTTACTTCATTTTTACACTGGATTTTTTACTTATAAAATATACCTTTTTTAAATATAAAATTTTTTAGGAACGTTTTATTTGGAATAATTCTTATTAACATTATAAATAAGGTGTTATATTCATTTTTAATCTTAAACCTTATTATAATAATAACATTTTTCGTTATATATGGCTTTAAATTACTTACTTTTATTATAATAAATAATCACTTTATTTTATATTTTTATAAATTCTTTATTAAAGATTATAAAACGTAACAAGTTATGTAATTATAATCGAAAAAGGTTATAAAATGTTTTTCATTATTTAATTTAATTATGAAAAAGTTATATTACTTTTCATATTTTTTCTTAATTAATTTATCTTTATATGGTGGTGGTTTAAAGTTGTTATTCACTTTTATTAAATGAATATAATTATTTTAATCTTCGTTATTAAAGTTATTAAATAAATTAATAAATTTTAAATTAATATTTAATTTAATTAACACTTTTATTAAGTTTTATTAATCTTATTCTTCATTTTTATTTTTTATAAAATAAATTTATTTATTATTATTTTTATTTTTTTATTTATCGTAAACATTTTAAACTTTTTTTCCGAATTTTTAATGATTATTATTGTTTTCTTTAAATAAAATACCTTTTAACGTGATTTTCTTAGATTTTGTTAAATATATTAAGGTTTTTTAAAGAAAACGTAACTTTTAAATATAATCCTTTATTTAATGGCTTTTTTTATTATAATTAAAGCATTTATTATTAAATGTTTTTATTATAAATCCGTTTTTTTTAATTAAATTAATTTATTAATTATTTTATTTAAGATTTAATATTATAACTTATTATACCATTATTAACATTATTTTTATTAAATTTTAAAGCTTTAATTAAGCTACGTTTAATTAAGTTATTATTACTTTTAAGATTTATAAGTTATAAAAAAGCACCATTATACCATGAAATATAATAATTATTACAAATATATTATATATTTTACTTTTAATTAATATTTAAATAATTAAAATTACTTATTATATTGTTTCTTTTATTACTTAGGTTATATTTAAGGGATTAATTTAATTATGAAATAATAATTATACATTTAATATATAAGTGTGTAATAAATTAATTAATATTTTATAATTTTAATACAAGTTTTTAATGCGTATAAAAAGCTTGTAAAAAGCTTCCCGTATTTTTTTCATAAAGTTCACGAAATTTTTATTTTATTACGGTAATAAGGTTATAAATATAATAAATAAGTTATAAAACATATAATGCTTTTTTAATATTTAAAATATTATTTTTAAAAATGTAACTTAAATTAACTTCCATGTTCACACATAAACTATTATTTATTAAAAATTATTTAATAATTTTATAAAAAATTTTATAATTTATAAAAAATAAAGTATTAAGGTTATTTTTAATTTATTTTATATTTTATTAAACTTATTTAAAATGGTATAATTTATTTATATTAACTTTAATAATAAAAATATTATTTTTTTTTTTTCATATTTAAAGAATTCGTATGTTTTAATAAATAATATAACTTTTAATTAAATTTATTTAATTTTTTTTTTTAATTAATTTAAGTTTTATTTAAAATATTAATTTTTTAAAAATTAAGTTTCCCATTAAAAAAGTATTTATTTAACATATAATTCTTAAATTATTTTAAATATAAGAATGATTACAAGTTAAGATCATGCCATTTAATATAATAGGTATTTAAAAACTCGTTTAAATCATATAATAATGAGTTTTATTATTTCAATAGTATTGGATTTCAATAGTGTGGCTCAGGTCCGGGTGCGGCTTCTCTGATTCGTCAAAATCCTTATCGATAAGCTTTTACCACACCAAAAACATTTCCTGGGCGCATACCTCTTTACACTGGAATAACTTTCCAATACAGTTATCAATCAATTAATAATTACAATAGGATTAGAGCTCTCAATTCGGCGATTCTAAATATATAATTATATTTCACCTGCAGGCTTTAAAAGTTGAGAAAAGCCCGTTCTAGCCCGCCCCGGGGGTGTTTTTTTCGGCCCCGGTGTGCCCGGTGGCCCCGGAGGTCTTAAGTTTCCTACGCATTCCCACCTTTATACCTAAATAACCTGACAAGCAAAGCTTGCATTAAATTGAAGCTTGATACTAAGATAGCCCTCGGAAGCGGCAATCGAACGATCCAGGTTTCATTGAGCTGAGTTCAATACAGGTGTAGATATAAGGCAAAAAGTAAGATAGGTTGTAGGGAACGAAAAGGTTTAGGGGGTATCACGTGCGACCGGAAGAGCCGGGCGCAGGCTGAAGAAGCGATTTCCCCCTTTTCTAAGCCCTGCATTCAAAAGTTGATTATATATTTCGATTCAGCTAATTGAGAGCTTTAATATCATTGTAATTATTGTTTCATACGATAGGTGGTTGAAAAGTTATTCGACTGTAAAGCGATGGATCTTGCTGTCGCGGTATTTGGTGTGGTAGCGTCTTATCGATAAGGATTTCAACCAATCAAACAAGCCGCGCCCGGACCTGAGCCACACTATTGAAATCCAATACTATTGAAATAATAAAACTCATAATAATAAGCTTAATAATTTAACTTAATCGTGATTTAATGTTAAATTTTTATTAATGTAATGTTAATATAATTAAGCCGTTTTTATTATCGTTATAATTGCCGTAAAATTTATTATTAAATTAAATATATATTTAAATTAATTATTTATATTTTTATTTAAATTTTCGTTAATTTTTATTTAATTAAAAATTAATAATTTAAATTATAAGTAAATTTAATAAATTAAGTTATTATAATTCTTTTAAAAATTAATAAAATTAATAACATCGAAGATTTTAATAACATTAAAAACGTTTATTATTATTTTATTTTTATTTTTAATTTTACTTTTAATTTTATTAATTAATTTATTAAGTAAATTAAAGCTTTTAAATATAATTTAAAAAGTTAATATAAAAGGTATAAAAATATAAAAAAAAAATATAAAAATAAATTAATTTACGTTATTAACGTTTTATTTACGTAAATAATTATTTATGTGTCCGAATTTTTTAATTATATAAAATATTATTTATATATAATAAATATTATTTTATATTAATAAAAATAAACTTATATAATTAATTATTAATTAATTTAAATTTCTTAATTAATTAAATTTACATGTAATTTAAAGTTATTTTAATAACCCATGTTTATTATTATAAATGGTTTAAACGTTATTATAAAAACCTTTAAATCGGGGATCCATAAGTTTATATTATGGTTATAAACGTAATAAATATAAATCTTTATAATAAAATTATTTTTAATTTTAAATAAATTATTAAAATTATTAAAATATATAAAATTTTTAAGGTTTTTTTTTATTATTTAATATAACCTTTTATAATATCCGGGAAAACGCGACCTTTATAAACTTTAAAACGTTTTAATTTTTTTAAAGTTATAAGGATTAAAAAAAAGAAAAAGAAAAAATTAAAATTTTTTTTTCGTAAAAAGTTATTAATTAAAAAAAAGCTTAAAAAAAAGGTAATTAATGGGGGTAAAAAAGGTGAATAATAAAGGTAAAAAAAATAAATAACGAAGGTAAAAAAAATAAAAAAAAAGTAATAAAAAAAAAATAAAATGAAAAAAAAATTTTTATTTAAAAAACACCGATTTTTAATTTAATAATTAATTAATTAATTAAAAAGTTAATTAAAAAGTTAATTAAAAAGTTAATTAAAAAGTTAATTTAAAAATTAATGAATTAATTAAATAAATAATTTATTTATTTATTTATTAATTAAATAAATAATTTATTTATTTATTAATTAAATAAATAATTTATTTATTTATTAATTAATTAAATAATAAGTTAAATAATTTTTTAATTTTTTAATAAAAAAAATATATTTTTATATAAAAAACTTTTACCGTTTTTTAAACTTTTAAATTTTAATTTTAATTTTAAACATTAATTTTACATGGGTTTAAAAGCTTACGTAATTTTAAAAACTTAATTTTTAATGTAAATTAATTCGTTTTTATATAATTAAATAAAGTGGGTAATTAATTAACCTTTAAAAAATAATTTTTACGCGCGTAAAAAATGGTTTAAAAATAATTTAATATATAATTTAAAAAATAATTAATTAAAAAAATGATTTAAAAAAGTTATTACGTATATAAATAATTAAAAAATAAATTAAAAAAAATATATTTAATTAAAAATGTAAATAAATTTAATTAATTAAAAGCATTTTATTAATGTTAATTAAATTTAAAAAAGTTTATTAATTATTTATTAATTTTTTATTAATTATTTTATTAATTAATTTATTAATAATTAATAATTTATAAATTATTTTTAAAAGTTTAAACGTAATAATATTTTTCGAACGAATAAAAAAGATTTTTATATTAATTAATTTAATTTACATTTTTAAATATAAATATCGTAATTTTAAAAATAAAAAGTTATTTTTTTTTATTAATAAAAATAATTTTATTTTTAATTTTATATAATATAAATTTATCGTTATTTATAAAAATCGTTATATATTTTCATTAATTATTTTTTAATTAAAAAAAGTTTTTAAAAAAACGTTTATTATATTAAATAATAATTTAATATATAAATATTTTTTAAATAATATATAATTAAATTTTTATAATATTAATTATTTTTTATTAATATAATTTAAATTTATATAATTTTTTCGATAATTTTTTTAATAATTTTATAAATAATTTATTAAATAATTTTAATTTATTTTATAAAACTAAAAAAATGGTTTTAATTAAAAATAACTATTTAATTTAAATTAATAAATAAAAGGATTTTTTAATATATATAATTATATTAAATTCTTTTATTTTAAAAAATTTAATACATTTCAAATCGGAAAAAAATAAATATTTAAAAATTAAATTTTTAATTTTAATTAAAAAATAATAACATTTAATATAATAATTTAATATAAAAAAGTTTAATAAATAATATAATAATAAAACTTTTATTTAAATTTTAATTAAAAAATTTAAAAATAAATAATTAATTTAAATTATTTATTAAAATTTAATTAAAATGTGTGAAAATATTTTTTAATATTTCGGTAATTTTTTCATTAATTTCGAAAGTAAATTAATTTTAATTAATAAATTAAAAATAAGATTAAATTTGTAATATTAATTAATTAAATTTATAATATATTACCATAATAAAAATCCGAGCTTAATTAATATACGTTTCGCCGTATAATTCTTTATATAATTTTAAATACTTTTTTTAATTATTTACGGCCGCACGTTTTAAATAAAAACATTAATTTAATTATATTATAACGATTATTTTAATAAAGTACATTTAAGTTAATATAACATTTAAATTAATATAAACTTAATAATATATAACTACATTTAAAACATTTTTTAATAAACTTAATTATAATATTTTAATTTAATTTTATATTATATTTTTAAACTTTAAAATTAAATTATTTTATATATGTAATCGTAATTTAAATAATTATAATTAAAATTATAAGTTAAAACGTGGTTATATTAATAAATTATTAAGTTTTAATTAAATTTATTAATTTAAAAAAACATTTAAAATAATGTAAATTAAAAAATAAATAATCCTTTAAAAAACCTTTTTAAATATAACTTTTTTTTTATAATTAAATTTAAATTAATATAAAAATAATTAATTAAATTAAAACGTATATTTAATAAAAAAAAAGTTAATAAAAGTTAATAAAAATATTTACGTTTATATAAAAATTTATATAACGAAACATATATTAATTTAATTTAAACTTTCGCCACAATGATTATATATTATAAATTTAATTAATTAATATTATAAATTTAATGTTATTTTAAATTAAATTAAAAAGGAAAAAACAAGATTAATTACATTAATATAAAGTTAAATAATAAATTAAAAAACGTTTTTATAATAAAGAAATTAAATAAAAAAAATTATAATAAATAATTAATTAAAATTAATAATATAACGGTTAAAATGGAAAAAGCATCGGATTATAAAAAAAAATTAATTGTTTTATAATTATTTAATATAAAAAAACATTTAATTAAAAAATTATTAATTTTATTAACACGGTAATTATTTAAAAATAAAAATTAAAGTTTAATAAAAACGGAAATACGGTTATAAATGAAGTAAATTATATAATTTTAATTATTATAATAATTATAATAATAAATTAAATAAATAATTTACGTTAAAGTGATAATAATTTATTAAAAGTATAATAAAAATTAAATTAAATGTCATGGTTTAAACCATGGTTTAAATTATAAAGGGTGGAATATAATACATAAAGAAATAAAAGATAAGGAAAAAATTATTTGTGGGGCAATAAGTAAAGCGGTGAGGATAAATAATTATTTATTATTTTTTTACATGTAAAAAGCTTAATTAACGCCGCGGCGTTAAAATTTTTTTCCTTTTTTATAATTTTATTATTTTTAAATAATTATATAAATAAAATCACCTTTATGCCACTTTAAATTTATTTGTTTAAAAAACATTATTACATTTAAACTTTTTAAATTAATTATATATTATTAAAAAATTAATAAATAATTAATAAATAATTAATAAGTAATTAATAAATAATTAATAAAAAACTAATAAGTTTTTTCGAATTTAATTAATATTAATAAAACGTTTTTAATTAATTAAATTTATTTGCTTTTTTAATTAAATGTATCCTTTTTATAAACCCATTTTTTAATTATTTATATATTTAATAATTATTTATTCAATTAATTATTTTTTAAATTACGTGTTAAACCATTTTTAAATTATTACCTTTTACGTGTAAAAGCCACTTTTTTAAAGGTTAATTAATTACTTTTATTAAAAGTTTTTATTTAATTATATAAAAACGAATTAACTTAAGTTAAAAATTAAGTTTTTAAAACCATATAAGTTTTTAAAACCATGTAAGGTTAATGGTTAAAATTAAAGTTAAAAGTAAAAATAAAATTAAGGTTAAAAGTAAAATTAAAATTAAAGTTAAGATTTAAGGGTTTAAAAGGCGGTGGGAGCCTTTTATATAAAAATATGTTTTTTTTATTAAGGAATTAATAAATTATTTAACCCATTATTTAATTAATAAATAAATTAATTAATAAATTAATTAATAAGTTAATTAATTATTTAATTAATTATTAAATTAATTAACTTTTTAATTAAGGTTTTAATTAATTAATTAATTAATAAATTAATTAAGTATTTAATTAAATATATAATTAAATATTTAATTATTTATTTAATTAATTAACCAATTAATTAATTAATTAATTAATTAATAAATTAATTAATTTTTAAACCAATTATTTAACCAGTTTTTTAATTAATTATTTAACCAGCTTTTTAATTAGTTTTTTAACTAATTTTTCAATTAATTTTTAAATTAACTTTTAATTAAGGTTTTAATTAATTAATAAATCAATTAATTAATTAATTAATTAAATAATTAATAACGTTTTCCGGATAAATTTTGTTTTTTTTTCCACCTTTTTACCTTTGTTTCCCACCTTGTTTCCTACTTTTTTTACCTTTATTAATTACCCTTTTTCTTAAGCCTTTTCTTAATTAATAACTTTTTGCGAAGAAAAATTTTTAAGGTTTTTTTTTTCTTTTTCCCGGTCCTTGTAACTTTGGGAAGGCAAAAACGCCCCGGAGCTTACGGAGGTCGCGTTTTCCCGGACATTATAAAAGGCCGTACCAGGTAAAAGAAAAAAAAAACCTTAAAAATTTTATTTTTTATAATAATAATAAAGTTTATTTTTTATATATTAAAAAAAACGTTTAATATTTTTAATTAAAAAAAGAATTAATTAAATTTAAAAGTTAAATAATTATTTTAATTTTCCGTTTTAAATAAATTTATAATATAAATTAATATTTAAACCGGTTATATTAAAAAAAAAAAACCATTTAATTACTTTTAATAAAATTATAATTTTAATGAAACCTTGTAGGTAAGGTAAAAGTGTGTAAAATTAATGGAGCTTTTAATTTCCGAAAAAGCGTAAAAGTTTAAATAAAACTTTTTTTAAAGATTTTATTTTATTTATAATATATGCTTTAACCATTTATTAGTTAATAAGTTTTATTTTATGTTATTCTTTTAAAATATTCCTTTATTTTTTAAAGGATTTATATTAAAGACCTTGGGTATAAAAAAATTTTTATCGTTTTCGTTAAATATTTTTTTTTGAATTTTTAACGATTTTTAACAAGTTATTTACGGCGTTGCGTTTTTATTTATTTATTTTTTATGTCTTTTATTAAAATGCGGCCGCCTTTTCGTTTTTAATATTTTGTAATTAAATTTTTAAAATTTTTTAACTTATTTTTAAAAATTTATAAATTATTTTTATAACCGTAGCCTTTTTATTTAATTAAGTATTGGAAATTATTTTTACGGCGATTAAATTTATACTTTAATACGATTTTTATTTCGTAAATTAAGTTATATTTATCCTTTTAATTAATTTTTATAAGTTTTAAAAGAAGAAATTAACGATAAAAT
The DNA here is from genome assembly GCA_022836615.1 of Annulohypoxylon bovei var. microspora. NCBI lineage: Eukaryota > Fungi > Ascomycota > Sordariomycetes > Xylariales > Hypoxylaceae > Annulohypoxylon > Annulohypoxylon bovei. Next base: position 44,001 of record MU405394.1, read on the forward strand.
AAATTAAATCTTTTAAGTTTTAAAGAAAAATACGTTATTAAAATGATTAAATAAATGCGAAAATTTATAAGTAAGTTTAATTTATACGTTAAGCGATTTATACGTTCTTTAACTTTTTATGGGTCGGCATGTTATTACGAAAATTTCCGCGATGGTTTTTTAAGGAAATAATAATTTTTATAAAAACGTAAATATACTTTTTTTCCCATTATATATTTTTACGTAATATGCTTTTTATTATAAGCATATTTAACTTTTACCGCGGTGAAATTTATGGTTAATTCCGCATTTTAACATAAATGTTCCCGTATAAATTAAATATTTTTAAAAAAATTAACATTAATTTTAATTAAAATGTTTAATGGTTTTAAAAACTTAAAATTAAAAAATTATTTATACGATATAAATTAAATCGTTTTTAAATAAACGTTATTTAAATTTTATTATAATGATAATAATATGTTAACTTAATTAACGTTAAGATTTATAAAGTTATAATATCGGATAATTATTTTTATAATTTAATTTTTCCGTTCGGAAAGTTTATTTATTTAAAAATAATAAATAATGGTTATTAATAAGCGAGTGCCGAATGTTTTTTACAATTTTTATTAAAATTTAAATGTAAATTTACGATCTTTATTTAATATAATTTTTTTAAAAATTCCTTAATTAAATAATAAAAATTAAATCGTTAAAATTATGGTTTAATTTTTAACGGTGTATTTTTTATTTTTAAAAATAAGCATTAATCTTTTAAACGTTAAATAAAAAATCGGTATAAAAGCGTTATAAAAATTATAATATTTTTTATTTTCTTTTAATTATTAAGGGGTTTTTTTATTATTAATTTTAAAGAGTTTTATAATGAAATTTATTATGATAATTTATATTAATAAAAGATTTTTAAGTCGGATAAGTTGATAATTTCTTACGGGTTTAAATTGCGAAGTTCGATTAAATTAATATTCGGCGTAATGTTAAAAGTATTTATTAATTAAAAAAGATTTTTATTTAAAAGTATATTTTTTTAAGTTTTTTATTATGCGACCTTTTTTAAAATAATGTTTATTATTATGTGCGTTTCGAAGTATTTTTTAAATTATTATATAAGGTATATAAAGGCGGTGTATATTATCGTAAGCGATATTATATAATAAATTATTAATGATTTTAAAAAAGTAATTAAGCCGCGAAAAATTGTCGGTAATTTTATTATTAAAATCTTTTATATTAATGATAATTACGGCGAGTTTTATATTCGTTTTATAACCTTTATAAAATTATTATCGGAAAACATCGTTTATTATTACTTTTAATGTTATTTAAACTTAATTAAATATTATAAGTTTATTATTTTTATTAATATTACGATTTACGGTTTTAACATTTTATAACGTTTTTAAACGACTTAATGTATCGGGTACGAAATTTAATCGTTTTAATAAGTGATAAATTTATATAATATATTATAATAAATATATAAATAAATTTATTAATTTCCGGTTTATTTAATCGGTGGAAAATGTGTTAAATGTAATTTAATTTATAATATTTTTTATTACGGCGTGGTTTATTAATACGACGATAATAACGATAAAGGATTAAATAATTGTACGGAATTTCTTTATTATTTAAATTAAATAAATTATTTTTATTTTCGAAAAATTATAACGTATTTTTATTTTCGATAAATATTAATTTAAGAATATAATCGGTTAAATTTATTAAGCGGGAATAATTTTATTAAAAGTTTAAATATAATTGTTTTTAAGGTAAAAAATTATAACGTTAAATCCTTATTTAAAAGATTTATTTATTTATAAAAATAATGTTTTATTTAAATTATAATAATAAAACGTCCGTTTTTAATAAAAAACGTTTTAAAATGTTTTAAAAAATGTTATTTTAATTTTTATAAAGTTATAATATGTTAATTAATAATATGCTTGCTTTTTATTAAAGTTCTTGTTTTAAATTCGTTTTATTTTTTTTTTTTTTACGAAAAAAATTATTTTATGTTTTTATAAAAGTTTTATTATTTATATATAATAAGGAATAAACGTTTAAAGGAAATTAATAACGTTTAAATATTATTTAAAAGTTTTTAATTATTAAAAAAAAGCGAGGTTTTTAATTATAAAAAGCCGATTTTCGGTTATGGATATTTTAAAGGTATTTATGCGGAAATTTAAAAGTTTTATAAAAGGGTATTTTAAAAAGGATTTTTTAAAGGATATGGAAATTCTTTTTTTATAAAAAAACTTAAAAATGGATTTTAAATAAGAAAAATGCTTTTTTACGGTGTTTAAAAAAATCACGATGTTATTAATGAAAGTTTTAATATATGTGGAATTTTTTCGGAATAATTTATTTATGTATTTTTAAACGTATATAAAAGAATTTTAAAATCTTATTAACGTAATTATTAACCGTTTTAAATCGTAATGGTTAATTATTATAAAACGATTGCGAAAATCTTTATGTACGAGAAATTAATAAAAAAAAACGGTTATATTAATAATAATAATAAAGTGTTTTTTTTAAAAAGAAGTTATTATTTTAAATTATAACGGTAACGGATAATTGTTTGGTACGGTTATTCGATTAAAGCTACGCAAATCCATTATTATTATTTTTTTTTAAACGTTATATATTATGCGTTATATAACGAAAACGGGATGTGTAAATAATGTTAAATCGTTTACCCATTCCATTTTATTTTATTTATAAAAAGTATTATAAATTCGATTTAAAATTTTTTTATTTTTTTTACTTAAAAAGTAAAATTTAAAATTAAACTTTTAATTTTATTATTTTTTTATAAAGGGAATTTTTAATTATTTCTTTTTAAGAATATATATAATGTTTTAATTTATTTATAACTTCGGAAAAAAAAATGCGAAATTTATTATTTAAATGGTAAACGTATTATTTTTAACGTATATGTGGATTTTTTTCTTTATAATATATTTAAATAAATTTACAAGTTTTTTAATGTTAAAAGTAAAATATATTTTCGGAATTTTAAGCTTTGGCTTATTTTTTAAGTTTAGTGTTTCGCTTTAAGATTTTTATATTATAACGAATATAATATTTATTAATAAAGTTAAATTAAATTCATTGGGCTTATTAACGGTTAGTTTTAAAAAATCCGTTATATATAATTAAAAAACGATATTAAAAATTATTATTATAATAATAAAAATTATAATAAATTAAATGTTTACGAAAATATTATTTATTTATAAAGGTTTAAATATATTTTTTATTTATATTAAGTCGGGAATAAGGTTAAATATTACGATATTTAAGTTATATAATTTAATTATATTTATTAAAATAACGTTAATAAAAATTAAATTTATTAACGCGTTTATTACGGTTAAAATAAACGTAATTATAATAATTATTATTAAGGTTTTAAGCGTGGATGTTTATAAATTAACGAAATATTCGTTGTTAATATTTTTTAAAATTATTTCGATACGGCTTTTTTTTAAAATTATTATAAATTTATTAAAAATATTTTTAACGATTATTATACGAAAAGTTTATATATTTATTATAACGTTTATAATTATGTTATAAATAATTATAAAAAAAAAGTTACGGTTAATTAATAATGGTTTATAATTTATTTATATATAAACGTTTTATTTAAAAATAATAATTATTTTTTAAATGTTTATTATTTTACGAACGTAAAAATAATTACGAACTTATATTTTAAAAGAAGTTTTAAAATTATTTAACTTCGTAAAAAATATAATTTAAATTTTATAATAAATATTAATTTAATGTAATTTAAAAAAATTATTTTTAATAAATAAATTAAGTTTTATTTCGTTTTTAATGATTTATTTAAATTTTTTAAATCAAAGTAATTTAATTTTATTATTTTTACTTTTTTTTAAAATATAATAAACGAAGGTAATTTAATTAATGGTTTTTATTTACTTTTTATTAAATTTTTTAATAAAGTTTTATTACTTTTTAATAATATGTTCGAATTTATTAAAAAAAAAAACGGTTAATTATTATACGATTTATTTCGGGATTAATATAAACTTTAATATTATCGTTTATTAATTATAAACGTATTTTAATACGTAAATATATATAATTAAATAAAAAGGAATTAATAAAAGGGTTAATAATTAACATTATTTTTATTTTTAAAAATTTAATATTATTAAAGGTTAATTTTGTTTATTTTTATGGTTTTAAAACGGTTTTAAAAGGTTAACGGATTCTTTTTTTAATATTATCGTAAACGCGAATATATTAAAACATTTTATTTTTTAAATTAAAGGTTATTTAATAATAATTGTATGTGTGATAATTAAGGTTTACGGTTAACGGCGTGCGAAATGTTTTTTAAACGAAGTTAAAAGTATATTTATATTCGTGTCGTTGTTTTATTTAAACGGATGGAAATTGCTTTTCGTAATGTTTGTAAGTTATTATAATATTAAAGGTGATGTTAACGAAATTAATTTTATTATTAAAATCGGTGTAATTTAAAAAATGGATGGAAGGACTTTCGTCGGGTTCGTTTTGCTCGTTTATTTAATGGATTTTTTTTTTGCGGTTTCCGTCCTTTCGACTCTGGTTTTTGCCGCGATTTGCGTTGCGGTCCCGGTTTTGATCGCGTCCATCATCCCGTTGCCGACCGTCGCCTCGATCGCCATCGCGACGATTTTGACTCTGATTGTCGCGGCGATTTTTAAAGTAGTCGCTGCTTTGACGATCCCTCGAATAGTCGCCGCTTTAACGATCCTTCGAGTAGTCGCCGCTCCGACGATCGCTTTCGCGATCGTTTCGTTGATCGTTTTGTCGGTCGTTTCGTCGATTATTTTGTCGGTCGTTTCGTCGGTCGTTTCGTCGGTTATTTCGTTGGTTATCTTGGCGCGTTTAATTATAATTGGGTTGGTATTTTGCGGAAAATCGATTGTTTTCGTTATTACGGTATGTGTTGCGAGTTAAAGAAGTTATGTAATAACTTTTTTTTTCCGGGTTTATAAAAGAAGATTTAAATTAATTTATAAGGAATAAATCATTTATTATTTTTATGGTAATAAATTTGCTTTTTTTAATTTTTTTTATGTAATTTTCGAAGGATTTAATTTTATATAAAGTTCGTAAAAATTATTAAATTTTTAAAGATATTTTTATTTAAATTATTATAACGATTTTATATTAATTTTGATTTTTAAGATTTATTATTTTATAAACGCACGCGTACCGAACTTTTTTTTAAATATATTTTCGAATTATATTTTTTTTATTCGTTAATTTTTTTACATTTAATATAATAAATATAAATAAAAAAAAAGCGACGTTTAAATTTATATAAAATTGTTTTTTTAAATTTTTAAATATTTTATTTAATTTTTTAAATTGTAATTTTTTACGTTTATTTATAATAAATTCGTTATTTCATTAATTTAAGGTTAATTTATTTAATAAAATTAAAAATAAAGCTTGAAATTAATGTTTATTATTATTTTAAATATAAAAGTTTTTACGAAAAAAGAAAATTTAATTAATGAAATAATATATATCGGTGAAAATAATGGTGCGTTTATTAATAATAATTTTACGATTTTAAGGATTATTAAAATTAAAATCGAATTATTTAACGTTATTTTTTTTAAGTTTTATAATAAATCGATTATTATTTAAAATAAATTTATTTATAACGTTAAATTTGCTTTAATATTTATTATTTTTAATTTATTATTTAAGTTATTATTTAATATTACTTTATAATAATATATTTATTTAATTAAATAATATATTTATAATTTTAAAAAAATTAACATTTATTTAAATAAAATAAAATTTTATTAACTTTTTAATAATAAAAATGTTATTATTTATGTTATTTATTTAATTATAAAAAATATTTTTTATTTATGTAATTTAATTATTAATATTTTAAGTAATAAGTTTTTTAATTGTTTTAATTTTTTAAGTTAATATTAAGGTATTTACGATAAAATTAAAGCTTTTTTTATATTAAACGTTATTTTTTATAATAAATATTTTTAAAAACTTTTTATGGTCGGAGAAATTTATAAAGTGCTTCGATAATTAAGAAAATAAGTGTATTAAAAAGAAAAAAAAATGGAAAAAAAATTAAAATAATGAGGTGTAAATTAAAATGAATGGATAAAGATTTTTTAATGTGCGGTTTTTTATAAGTTTATTATTAAGCGGAAAGTAACGTTAAATTAATTTTTTTTAAAAAAAGTGTATAAATAAAAAGGAAAATTTATGGCTTAAAAAAGGTATTTTTTATATAAAAAAAATTAAGAAATAATTTTGCGAAAGTATATTAAAATAAAAAAAACGAATTTTCGGATGTATTACGAATGTAAAAACTTTTGTAAATATAAGTTCTTTAATTAATAAAATTAACAACGGATTTTAATGGTAAATAATATTTTATATAAGCTTAATATTAAGCGTTAATGGATGGTATAAAATGTAATTTATGTTATTTAAATTATTTAATTAAGTTTAATAATAATTATAATAAAATAATACGCGTATATATATATTAATTTATTTCTTTAATATATCGGAAGATTAACGAAGGATGTAAAATTAATTAATTAACGATATATTTAAAAGGTTATATATGTAATTATAAGTAATTCATGCATATAATTTTAAAAACAATTAATGGTATAATATGATTTAATTAATTTTATGAAAAAAAACTTTTTAAGATTATTAATTTAATGAAACCTTATAAATAAAATAAAAGTGTGTAAAATTAATGGAGCTTTTAATCTTTGAAAAAACGTAAAAATTTAAATAAAATCCTTTTTAAAGATTTTATTTTATTTATAATATATACTTTAATTACTTATTAATTAATAAGTTTTATTTTGCGCCACTTTTTTAAAATACTCTTTTATTTTTTAAAGGACTCGTATTAAATTTATTATTAATTAATTATAATTAAATTAAATAAATAAAGCGATTATATTTAAAATTTAAATTATATATATTTAACTTTTAATAAAAAATTAAATAATTTTAATAATATAATTTACGTAAAAAAAGAAATTAATTTTATATTTTAATATTATTTATATTTATATTTAAATGATAATGAAATTAATATTATTATTAAAAAATAAATATAAATTATTAATAATAATTAAATAAAAAAATTTAATATTAAAAATAAAGAAATAAAACTTAAATTTAATAATAAAATATATATCGTTAATTTTATATACGTAAACTTAGTTAAAATTATTAACGATAAATAATTTAAATGATTTTTATATATTATAATTTTAATAAAATTTTAAAAAAAACTAGCATTAATTATAAATTATTTTACAAAGTTAAATATTAAACATAATATACCTTGTATACCCTTTGTCCCTTTAATTATTAAAGGTTAAAAAATGTTTAATAAAAAAGTAAAATAAGTTAATAAAACCGTATTTATTAAAATAATAATAAATTATTTAAACGAACTTTATTTAAAATTTAAATTATATATAATACTTAAAATAACATTTATACGTTAAATTAAATAATTAAATTTCACATAAAATGATTTAATTTTTAAAATACATATAATATATAATTAAATAAAATATTTTAATAATAAAATTAAAGCATTTATTAAGGTTAAATAAAATGCTTAAGCATTTTAATTATAAAATAAAAAAAATATTATTAATGCTTTAAAAGATAAAATAATGGTTTTTATTAAAAACCCGTAATTAAATCGAAACGATACTTTAAGATTTTAAGCTTTTAAAGGAAAATTATATCGTAATATTAAACATTAAAACCCGTTTATATTTATTAATAATAAACTTATTTTCGATAAGAAAAAAATTAAATTTAACCATTGGTTTATATTATTAAAGAATAAATTAAAAGGAAATATAAATTACTTTAACGGTAATAAAAAAAAGATCTTTTATATCGTAACTTATATTAAAAAAACAATTATTAAAAACCTTATGCCATTCGTAATAAAAAAATATAAATTACTTATATTAATAACTTTTAAATAAATCATCGAACATTTATATAAATAATATAAAAACTTTAACGTATACGATATAATTTATTTTAATTTTAAGAATTTATAAATGAAAACTTTAAATTAATTCATTACATTTTATATTAAATTTATAAAACTTATAAAGTTAATTTATATTATTTTTAATAATTATAAAAAGGAATTATATAATAAATTATTTATTTAATTAAATGAAAAGTTAATTAATTAACATTATAATAATAAATTAACGTTTTTTAATTTTTACGCATATATTTAACGTTATAATTATTAATAAAATAAAAACTTTTTTACGCGATAACGAATTTAAAAAAAGAAAATTAATAAATTTATTATTATAATATTAAATGTCGTAACATTAAACCAAGGATAAAAGGGATAAGTTTTAAACTTTAATACATCGTTAAAGCTTACCACGTTAATAAACGGAATTAACTTAAACCATTATAAAATTTAAATAATAAAAACCATAATTAACGGAAAGAAAATATATATTAAATTAACATTTTTATAAATAAAATTACTTATTTTTTAAAATTAATATTTTATTTATTATAAACGTAATTACCGAAGCTTAAAATGCTCCGCATGGGAAAAATATATTAAAGTAAAAAAAGCTTAAATAAATATAATTATAATAAAAATTTAATAAAATATTATAAAATTTAATAATAATAAATTAACCATTATAATAAGAAAAAAATAACCTTAAAATAAAGAAACTCTTATTTTAAAAAAGCAATAATAATAACATTAAATATAAAAATTTATATAAAAGTATTTATTAATTTATTAAAAGAAATATTTAAAAAAAAACCTTTATTAATAAAATGTATCGTAATGAAAAATAAAATAAACTTAATAATTAAAACATTCATTAACATAAAAATAAACGCATATATGTTAATAAATATTTTTTATACCGTAAAAATAATTAAATATTTAAAAATTAAAAAGTTAAAAGAATTTAATCCCATTATAATTTTAAACTTTAATAAAAAAAAAACTTAAATTATAAATATAATAATTAAAATTCATATTTAATTATAAAACAAAAAAATTAAAAACATTATATTATTAATAATCGATATAAAATATAACTTAATTATTAATAAAAAATTCTTCGCTTATTATAATATATTAATAAATTATAAAAAAAAATAATTAATATTTTTAAAAAAATAAATATTAAGCTTAAATTTATAAAATATTCTTATAAATTAAATTAATAAATTATTAAGCGATTTTAAATATTAAAAAAATATAAACCAAAAGGTAATTTTAATAAAAAAAAATAAATAATAAAAAGCGGCAAGGTGCGAAAGTTAAATACATTATAAAATAACGTTTAAAAAATATTAACTTTTATAAACCAAAGAAAATAACTTACCCCATTATATTTTAATTAAAGGAAATAACGAAACTTTAATGCGTTAATAAATAAAAAAACTCGAAAAAATACATTAATAACCGAATAAAGTATATTAATAACCATTAAAAGATTTATTTAACGAAAAGAAAAATTTAATAACTTCGAAAATAATATTATAACTTTTATATAAAAATATTAAAAAATATTTTAATTCGAATATAAAGATTAAAAAAATATATTAAACCTTTAATAAAAAAGAATATAAAAAACCAATTATTATAATTTAAACCATGGTTTAAATTATAAAGGGTAGAACATGGTATATAAAAAAATAAAAGATAGGGAAAAGGTTATTTATGGGGCGATAAATAAAGCGGTGAAAATAAGCAATTATTTATCGCTTTTTTGCATGTAAAAAGCTTAATTAACGTTGCGGCGTTAAAAATTTTTTCCTTTTTCGTAATTTTATTATTTTTAAATAACCGTACGAATAAAATCGCTTTTGCGCCACTTTAAATTTACGCCCTTCGTGATAATAATAAAGTTCATAAAGTATTAACATCGTAAATGCATTATAAGAAATTAAAATACCAAATTTAATAAATAAATTAAAATTTTAATTTAATATAATATCCGGCCGTAAATTTTAAGAATATAATCGTAAAATTAAAAAAGTTTTATAACGTAAATTTTAAAATAAATGGGCCCTTGGTACGTTTAATTAAATGGTTAGAAATAACGGAAAAAAAGGTCTTTAATATTAAATATAAAAATAATAATGTATTTATGTTAAAAAAAGGCGCGAAATTTAAGCGGAAACATAAATAATTTTTATTAATAAAGGATTAATAAAAATTTAAGTCGAATTTTATTTAACAAGGAAAATTATTATAATTTAAATTATAATTTAAATTATAAAAAATAAAATATAATATATAAAGAAATAAAAAATAAAAAAAAGGTTATTTATAAAGTAATAAATAAAATAATAAAAATAAATAATTATTTATTATTTTCTTATATGTAAAAAGCTTAATTAACGTTATAATGTTAAAAAATTTTTTTTTTTTCGTAATTTTATTATTTTTAAATGATTATACGAATAAAATCGCTTTTACGCCACTTTAAATTTACGCTTTTCGTGACATTAACATTAATTAAATTATATATAAAAGTAATTAATTAATTTAAAAAAAAATATAATAACGAAAACGTTTAAAATTTTTATAAATTATAAAAGGATAATTTTAATTAATATAAACATAAATTATTTAATGTAATAATTATTAATATAATTATTTTTATAAAATATTTTAAAAATTAAACCGGTTAAAATATAAAATAATTAATTTATCCGTTCGGAAAACATTATTACGTTTAAATTTTTTTTAATTACGTAATAAATGATTAAATAATAATTAAGTAATTAATAAAGTAATTAATAAAATAATTAATAAAAAATTAATAAAAAATTAATAAAAAATTAATAAATTATTTTATGTTTAATTAATTTAAGCGTAACATTTTTAATTAATTAAATTTATTTATTTTTTTAATTAAATGTATTTTTTTTATAAACTTATTTTTTAATTATTTACGCATATAATAACCTTTTTAAGCCACTTTTTTAATTAATCACCTTTTAAACCATATATTAAACCACTTTTAAATTACTTTTTATATGTATAAAAACCATTTTTTTAAAAGTTAATTAATCACCCACATTTAAGGCTTTTATTTAATTATATAAAAACGAATTAATTTAAATTAAAAATTAAGTTTTTAAAATTATATAAACTTTTAAAACCTTGTAAACCTTTAAGATTATATAAAGTTAATAATTAAAATTAAAGTTAAAAATAAAAATAAAATTAAGGTTAAAGGTAAAGTTAAAATTAAGGTTAAAATTTAAAGGTTTAAAAGGCAATAAAAGCTTTCCATATAAAAATATGTTTTTTTTATTAATAAGTTAATAAATTATTTAACCCGTTATTTAATTAATTAATAAGTAAATTAATTAATTATTTAATTAATTATTAAATTAATTAACTTTTAAACCAAGGTTTTAATTAATTAATTAAATATTTAATTAAATATTTAATCATTTATTTAACCATTTAATTAATTAATTAATTTTTAAATTAATTATTTAATTAATTTTTTAATTAATTTTTAAATTAATTTTTTAATTAATTTTTTAATTAAGGTTTTAATTAATTTTTTAATTAAGGTTTTAATTAATTAATAAGTTAATTAATTAATTAATTATTAGGTTAAAAATTAATTAATTAAATGATTAATAACGTTTTTTAAATAAATTTTTTTTTTTTTTCCACCTTATTACCCCCTTTTCCCACCCCGTTTTCCACCCCTTTTCCTACCCTTTTTCCTACCTTTTTTCCTACCCTTTTTCCACCTCGTTTTCCACCTCTTTTTTCCCCCGTTTTCCCCAATTAATAACTTTCTGCGAAAAAAAATTTTTAAGGTCTTTTTTTTCTTTTTCTTAGTCCCCGTAACTTTAAGAGGGCAAAAACGCCCCGGAGCTTACGAAAGTCGCGTTTTCCCGGACATTATGGAAGGCCGTACCAAGTAAAAGAAAAAAAAGACCTTAAAAATTTTATATACTTAATAAATTTATTAATGAAAAAAAAGCAAACGAATATTTTTTAAATAATAAAAAAGAATTATAAAAAATAACTTTAAAAGTAATATCCATAAAATATTATAAACACTTAAATATATTTAATAAAACAACGTTTAATGAATTATTATTATATTATTTAAAGGTGGATTATTATATTAAATTAAATATAAATTTTAATAATTTAAATTATAACTTTTTATATAAAATGTTATTAAAAAAAATAAAAACTTATAAAAATTATATTATAAATAACTTATAAAAAAGATTTATTAAACCATTATTTACTTTATGGGTAACGTTATCCACCACCTCACCGCTCATACCACCTCACCGCTCACTTTTTAAAAAATTTAAACTTTAAATATTAAAAAGTTCATAACTTCACGAATTTTTAATTTATTATTTTCATGTTTTAAACTTAAGTTTATTAAAGCAATTTGAAATCAAAAATAAAATATGAAAAATATTACGTGAAAAATAATTTTAAAATTAACGTTTTTTTAAAAAAGTTTAAAATTTTTATACGTAAAATTTAAAAATTATTATTAATTCGAAACTTTTATATTTTTAATTATAATTTTATATTTACGTTTATTATATACATATATAATGGGTTTAATTTTATTAATTAAATGTAAAATTTTTATATCGACGAAAAAAAAGATTTATTAAAAAATATTTTTTTAAATAATATTTATATAAAATTAATTATATTTATTTTTGTATTAATTTTAAACGTTTAAAATTTTATATTTAACGTTATTATATATATATTACGATGTAATAAATTTTATAAACGGTAATATTGTAAATTAAATTTATTATAAATAATTAAAGTAATAAATTCTTTTTTATATATTTTAAATATTAAATATTAAATAAAATAAAATATATAATACATACGTGTTATTTCTTAACGTTTTTAATAAAAATAATATACTTGTTTTATAAATATTGAATATTTTAAAATTAAATTCGGCTTTTTATAATTAATTATTTATAAAACATATTTAAAAAAATATTTTTTATTAAAAGTTTTTTTCGTTTATATAAAAATTTTATATTTAATTAATAAAATTAAACATATTATATTTATATTTAATAAACTTAAATTTAAAATTTTAATTAAAAATAAATATTTTTTAAATTATTATTAATTTATAAAAAATATATATAAAAAAATAAAAATAAAGATTTTAAAATTCAAACTTAATTTTATTTCTTACATAATATTTTTTAAAATTAAATATTAATTATAACTTATATTAAATAACTTATATTTCAAATATAAAAATTATAAATTATATATTCATAAAATTATAAACTTTTTAATTTTTAAAGTTTAAAATTTTTAAAAAGTAAGCGGTGAAGTGGTATAAGTGGTAAAATAATATATAACATTAATATTAATTTTATAATAATTATATATTATTATTAATCTTTTTTTTTATAAAGAAAATAATTTAAATAATTAAATTTATATTTTTTTTAATTAAATTCGAAGAAAAAGATTATTATAATTATTTTAAAAAATAATTTAAAAATAAATATTATAAAATAAAAAATAAATTTTAATTAAAAAATTAAATAAAATAAAAATAATATTAATTTATTAATAAAATATTTAAATTTTATATTTTAATTTAAAAATTAAAAATATATAATATTTTATATTAACCATTTATAAGGTTAAAAAAAACATATAAAAAATAATTTTATTTTATTTTAAAAATTATTATTTATTATTATTATTATATTATTAATAATTATTTTTAATTTTATAATTTTTTATTCCCTTTTATAATTAAATATTTAAAATATAATAATTAAAAAAACAAATAATATATTTAATAAAATATTAACATTTAAATTATTAAAAATTATTATAATTATATTATTAATAAAAGCTTTTCTTAAATTATTAAAAATAAATTAAACATTTATAAAAATAAAAAATAATTAAATATTAACATTATTATAATTAAGATTAAAATTAAAAAATCTTATATTATATTATTAAAAAATAAATTAAAATTAAATAAAAACATCATAAATTTAATAAATTTAAAAGAAAATATAATAATATAATTATTAATTTAAATTATTCATTATTTATTATTATTTTTTTATTTATATATATTTATACATTTTAATAATTTTTTTATTTTTTTTTCGTTAATTTTTATTTCTTTTATTAATTATTTAAATTCTTTTTTTTTATTTTTTTTTTATTTTTTTTCCTTTTTTTTTTTATTTTTTTTTATTTTCATTTTTTTACCTTATTTTTTTTTATATTACCTTATTATTACATCCTTTTATTAATTATTATCATTTTTTATTTAAATTTTATTTTATTTTTATATTAATTTAATTTATTTTTATTTTATAATATTAAATATTTTTTTAATATTTAATTAATAAATTAAAAAATATTATATATTTTTTTAATACTTAATTAATAAATTAAGGTATATAATATTATTAACATTATTTTTTAAAAATTTTATAATGATTATATAATTAAAAATTTATTAATATAAAAATTATATTTTTTTTTTAAAATAATTTTAAACTTTATTATTATTATATAAAAATTAATATTATTAAAATTATCTTTAAAAAATTATATTTTAATAATTAATAATTTAATTTTTTATAAATTTAACCTTTTAATTATAATATTTGATGTAAATTAATAATTAACCCGTTTTAAAAATTTATATATTTTATAATTTTAAAAGTTTAAAACCACATTTTTAATATTAATTTATAAATATTTTAAATATTATTAATATATAAATAATAAATAAATTAATATATTTGTATTTTTATAAAAATTATATATATTAATTTTTTTTATTAAAAACTTTATTATTTATTATTTAAATTAAAATTTTATAAAAGAAAATATTTTATTAATAAAAAATAAAAATGTTAAAATTTTTATATTATATTAATAAATATTATTTAAAAAAAATAAATAAATATATAAATATTTAAATATATAAAAATAATATAAATATATTAATAATTTATATATTTTAAAAATTAAATTTTTTTTTTAAAATAAATATAAAAATAATATTATATTTATTAAAAATAACATTAAATTTATAATATTTATTAATTAAATTTATAATATATAATTATTATAATAAAAGTTTAAATTAAATTAATATACATTTCATTATATAAATCTTTATATAAATATAAATATTTTTTTTTTACTTTTATTAATTTAATTTATTAAATATACCTTCCATTTTAATTAATTACTTTTATTTTAATATAAGTTCGATTTTAAAATAAAATATATAATTTAAAACCACTTTTAAAACTTTATTTTTTTTTTAAATTATATATTTTTAATAAGTTATTTAATTAAAAAATTTTAATTAAAAATTAATAATTTATTTATATAACCATATATTTAAACCACATTTAATTAATATTTACTTAATTTATAATCACATATATAAAAATAATTTAATTTCAAAGATTTAAAATATAATATATATTTATTTTAAAAATATATAATTTAATTTATTAAAAAAACCTTTAAATATAATTAAATAATATAAACTTTATATTAATTAAAATATAATATTAAATATAATATAATTATTTAAAATTATAATTAAAATTAAATAAAATTAATATTTTTAATTATGGCGTTAATTATAAAATAATTAAAAAAAATACTTTAATTTATATAAAAAATTATATAATAAAACTTATATTAATTAAATTTAAACTTTTATTATAATAATATATTACAAATTTAATTAATTAATATTACAAATTTAATGTTACTTTTTATTAATAATATTTTTATTATAAATTTTTTTTATTTTTTTTTATTTTAATTATAATTAAATTTTTTTTATTTTTATAATAATTTTTATTAATATAATAAAAAATGTTTTAATTTTTAAATGTAAAAATTAATTCATTAAATTTAAATTTATTATTTTAATATTTTTAATAAAAATTATTATTTTAAAAGATTTTTTTAATTAATTTTAATTAAATATTTTTTTTATGAGATTTGCTATTTCAATAGTATTGCATTCAATAGTACCCCTCTTTTTAAGAAGGGGCGTTTCTGATTGGTTGAAAACCTTATCGATAAGCCATACAACCACCAAAAGACGATACAAGGTGGTCTCACAGCTTCAACTCGAATAACTTTCCCTCTACGGCATGCATCTTATTATAATTTGGTATTTCAAAAGCCCTCAATTTGGCGATTCGAATGATCCAAGTTTCAACAGGTTGCACCCAATAGATCGTCCTCAATAAGCTGTTTAATCGCGGCTCCCGATGTTGTTGCTCCGGACCGGTCGCACGTGATACCCCCGAAAGGCTCCGGCACCTTTCATACCTTTTATAATCCATGGTATAACTACACCAATACTTGTTTGTACATGATGCAACCTGGTTCATTCAATCAGAATTTGAAATAGCTCTCGAGTGAACCTGATTATCCTAGAATCAAGTCGCCGTTGGGAAAGTTATTCAGGTGTAAACATGAGATATCATACGATCTGGTCCCACGGGGACCGGTACAACAAGATGCATACAAATTTGTATGTGTGTTGAGGTACCTTTATACCTGGTCCGTGCTTATCGATAAGGATTTCAACCAATCAGAAAAGCCGGCTCCGTTCCGGCGGGAATACTATTAAATGCAATACTATTGAAATAGCAAATCTCTTTTTTATAATATAAAATTAATTATAATAATTTATAAGTAACATTAAATCTGCAGTGCCCATTGGTTAAATTTGCAGTACATAGCCACTATGGTAAAGGTTTGGGCTGAATTGGTACACGCGTTGTTATATAAATCTTTATATAAAGTTAAATATTTTTTTTTCATTTTTGCTTACTTTTTTCATTAAATATACGCTTTAATTTAATTAATTATTTCCGTTTTAATAAAATTTTAATAATTTAAGAAAGTTAATTATTATAATTACTTAAAAAGAGTTATTTTTTGATTTTCTTTACATGTTTTTAATCCTTGATTTCGTTAAGTAAATTTAATTAAAAGTTAATTATTTATCCGAGAAACCACGGTTTAATTATATTTAAGCTATGTATTTAACTTACGGTTACATTTGCGGTTACACTTACGAAAAAAAGCAGTTTTATAATAAAAGAAACGCACTTTATTTTAAAATTATATAATTGGAATTAAGTTTATTAAAAAGGCCTTTAAATACGATTATATAATATTAATTTTATATGAATTGAAATAATATATTAAATACAATGTGGTTACTTAAAATTATGGTTAAAATCAAGTTAAATTAATGTTCTTAGTTATGGCGTTAAGCATAAATGGTTAAAAAGAATACCTTGATTTATATATAAAATTATATGGTAACGCATGTACTAATTAAGCTTAAACCTTCGTTATAACAATGTATTATAAATTTAACCAATTAATACTATAGATTTAATGTTACTTTAATTTATATATTTAACCGAAATTTAAAATAATAAATTTTATTTAAAAAAATAATAATTTTTTTAAATAATAATTTAAATATTTAATTAATTTAAATAAATAATAATAAATTATTAAATAATAATTTAATATAAAAAATTATTATAATAATTTTAAATAAAATAATTAAAATATAAATTATTTTAAATAATATAATTTTAATTATAAATTATTAATAAAAATTAATTTATTAATTATATATTAAATTATTAAAAAAATAATTTAAAATAAAATTATATTTTACATTTTTATAAAATACATTTATAATATTTTTAAAATAATTAATTTAACATTTAATAATATTTAATTTATGTTTAAATAAAAGGTTTTTATTAAAGTTTAATTTTATTTTTAATGAAAAAAAATAATATAATTAATTTTTTTACGTAAAAACATTTTAACATTTTATATATTTATATTTTTTAATAAATTTATAAAACGAAAATATATTTAAATAATAAAAAATAAATATAATAAATATAATAATTAAATAAATGGTTTATTATGTAAATATAATAATAAAATAATTAAAAAAAAATTTATTATTAAAATAAAATATAAAAAAAAATTCTTATTAAAAAATCATTTATTTTTCTTATAATTTTAATAATAAACTTATAATTAATTAATTAAAATTAAACTTTAATAATTATAAATATTATTATTATAAAGTTTTTTTTTATATAAATGTTTTAATTAAAATTAAAATATTTTAAATTAAAAAAAAAAGTTAAAAAAATATAAAAAATAAATAAAATAAATTTTTAAATTTATTTAACTTTATAAATATATTAAATTCATAATAATAATAATATAATTTAATTATTTTAAAATTTAATAATAATAATATTATTATTATAATAAACATTATTATTAAAGTTATTAAAAATATATTTAATTTTATTTAAATAAATAATTTATTATAATTAATTATTAATAATATTAAACCGTTTATTAATTTTATTTTAATTAATATTAATAAAATAATTATTATTTTTTTAATTAATTTCGAAAATTATAATTTTAATAATAAAAAAATAAAAAAATGTAAAAACGCTTTAAAACATTAATTTTTTAAAAAACATTAATTTTTAAAAAAAAAATATTAAACGGATTAAACTTATTTAATAATTTTAAATATAATGAATTATAAAAGCGTAAGATTTTTTATTAATATTATTATTAATAAAGATTTAATTATTAATAAAAGTTTTTTAAAAATATTTATAATTAAAAATAAAAATTAAAAGGCTTTTTTTATAAAAAATAATAATTTTTTATTCGTTAAAAAAATAAAAAATTACCGGATTAAAAATAAAGCTTTAATTTTAATATTTTAAATATTATTTTTAAATATATTATAAATTAAAAATTAAATATATTATAAATTAAAAATTAAATATATTATATAATTAATGTATTTTCTTTTATTTTATATTTAAAATATTCATTATAATAACGTATATTAATAAGAAATTTATATTATAAAAATGTCGAAAATAATACATTAATTAAATTAATATTCGTTATTAAACGTTTTATTTAAAAAAAATATATTAATTTTTAATATATTATTAAATTATTGTTATATTAATTTTTCCGTAAAAAACAAAAATTAATTTTATTATTATAATAATAATTAACGTAAACATTTAAAAAGTTTTATTTTAAATTTTATAAAAAAATAATATAAATATTTTAAAGCTTTTTTTCATTTTTATAAATTTTATATTTTTTATTATATAATTTATATATTCTCGTTATTTAAAATAAAGTTAAAATTAAATTATATAATTATTATTTATTAAATTATTTTTTTAAATTTTAAAATTATACATTATATTATAATAAATTTTACGTTAATTTTTTAAATAAAAAAACCGTTATTAAAATAATTAAATATTTCGAAGAAATAATATTTTTATATATATTTTTAATTATATAATATGTTATTAATATATTTTTTATTAAAAAGTTATCCGCTTTTTTTTCGTTTTTAATTAAAAAATTAAAAATTTATTTATTTAATATTATAATAAAAAATAAAAAAATAATAAATACGAAAAAAGATTTTAAAATTATTAATAAAAAAAATATATTAAAATTAATTTTTAAAAAAAAAATATAAATTTAATATATAATTTTAAAAACGTTAAAAAATAATATTTTTATATAAAATTTATTATTTTAATAATATTATATTTTAATAATATTTCGCCGGTAAAAAAATGGCGTTTTTAATTAATTAAAAACTTTATCGATAAGTTATTATTTTATTAAATGTTTTTACGAAATAATACACCTTTTAACTTAAATAATTTTCGTAATAAAACATCGATATTTTAATAATTTATATTATAAAATAATTTTTAATTTAAATTATTTAATAATATATATTTTATTTTAATGCATGGTTTAATTACCGAAATATATTATATTTTATTTTAATTTTATACGGTTTTATAATTATTTCGCCGGTCGCACGTAATAATTCTTAAAAACCGTTTAATATTTTATAATTATTTATACGTTTCGTAATATATATTAATAAATATAATAATAAATATAATATAATTTTATTTTTTTTATTAAAATTATAATTAAATATTATATAAAATTAATTATAAAATAATTAAAAAGGATTTTATAAAGTTATTTAAATGAAAAAGTGAATAAATATAAAAAGTTAACGGTTAAATAAAAAGTTTTATTATTTTAATAATATTAAATTTTAATAATGTGGTTTAAATCCGGGTGCGGCTTTTTTAATTCGTCGAAATTTTTATTAATAAACCATTACCACATTAAAACACTTTATAAACGCATATTTCTTTACATTCGAATAACTTTTTAATATAATTATTATTTAATTTATAATTATAATAAAATTAAAGCTTTTAATTCGGTAATTTAAAATATGTAATTTTCTTTTATATATAAGCTTTAAAAAAGGAGAAATAAATTGTTTTAACCCGCTTTAAAAGTGTTTTTTCGGCCCGGGTGTGTTCGGTGGTTTTAAAGGTTTTAAATCTTTTATATATTTTTATTTTTATATTTAAATAATTTAATAAATAAAACTTACATTATATTAAAGTTTAATATAAAAATAACCTTTATAAACGGTAATTAAACGATTTAAGTTTCATTAAATTAATTTTATTATAAATATAAATATAAAGTAAAAAATAAAATAAATTATAAAAAATGAAAAGTTTTAAAAGTATTACGTGTAATTAAAAAAGTTAAGCGCGGGTTAAAATAATAGTTTTTTCCTTTTATATAATTTACATTAAAAATCCGATTATATATTTCGATTTAATTAATTAAAAGCTTTAATTTAATTGTAAATATATATTAAAATAAATTAATATTATAAAGTTATTCGAATGTAAAAAAATATTCACTTTTATAACGGTTTTCGTATAATGAAGGCTTATCGATAAGGATTTTAACTAATTAAATAAACCGCACCTAAACTTAAACTACATTATTAAAATCTAATATTATTAAAATAATAAAACTTTAAATAAAAAAATATATTTTTATATATTAATTTTTATATAAAAAATTAAATACTTTAAATTAATGGTTATAACGTATTAATAAAATTTCGATTAATTAAAAAATATTATTAAAATATTATATTATTAAAATAATAAATCTTTTAAATAATAATATTATATTAATTATTAAATTACCATCGATAATTTTCGTTTCATTTAAAACGATAATAAATATTAAATTAAATAATTTAAATAATAATTTTTTATTATTATTTTTAAAACGTATCGCATTATATTATAATTCATGGTTATTTATTTAAATAAATTACGCATTAATATTAACATTCGTTATAATAAAATATAAAACTTAAAATAAAACATTTTAAAAAATATTTTTAAATTTAATTAATTAAAAAAGTTATTAAATTTTTTTTTTTATAATTATATACATGTAATTATTTAAAGTAATTAATTTTAAAAGCTTTTATTTTTTTGTTTTAATTAATTTATATTATTAAATAAACCTTTAATTATTAAAATAAATAAAATAAAATATTAAACGATTAATACGTTTAAACGAAATTATAATAAATTATTATAAATTAAATTAAAGATTTAATTAATATATATATATTAATATCGCATGAAAATTAAATGAAAATATTAATAAAATGAAAAATATCGTATAATATATTAAATGATTATAAAAACCTTATAAACTTTTATATAAATTATGTTAAAATATTAAATCGGTAATTCGTTCCGTAAAAAAATTATAAAAATATAAATTTTTTTTATTTAAATTTTTATAAATATAATAAACCTTTTTAATACGTTTTAACTTAAAAAAACCCGCCATGTCTTAATTAATTAATGTTATAAACTTTTTATTTTAAATAATAATATTAAATTTATATATATTATTATATGTAAATAATAAATCGTTATTATATTTTTTAAATAAAATATTATATTCCATTTATATAACACGTTAATTATATAAAAAATTAAAAATAAAAATAATGTATAAAAGCCCGGTAAAATTAAACCTTAATAAATAAAACAAGTAATTTAATTTATTTAATAAATTTTAAATTTAATTTTTTATTAATAATTTCGTTTTAAAAATTAAATATAATTAAGTTACGTTAAAAATAACATTAATAATATAAGTTTAAATTAATATATCGTGTTTTTTAATTTATAATGTATATTAATCGTAAAATTAAATAAATTTTAAATATATATTTACTTTATTTTAAAATAAAATAATAAAAACTTTTATATTTATTATTTACAAATATAAAATAATTAAAATAAAAGCTTAAATTTCATTTAAATTTAATTATTAATAATTTTATATAAAAAACATTCCGTTTAAATGGTTTAATTTAATAATTATTCCATTTATAATAAAAATATTTTATATATTTTCGATATAATACATATAATTATTATTAATACATTTATTATAAATAATCATTTTTTAATAATAAATAATATTAAAGTTCGTGTAAAAATTTAATAACGGAATAAGGAAAAAGTTATTAAAATAAAATTAATATTAATTATAAAGCGAAACATTTTTAAATAAATCGTTAAAAAAGAGCTTTTTCGGATCCGTTTTATATAAGTTTATTTTATTACCATTAATTTTATTATTATATAATAAACTTAAAAGTAATAAAATAATAAAATTAAAAATTATATAAATATTTATAAAAATAATTAATAATAAAAAACTTAAAAATAATAACCGACGTAACTTATTTATAACTTTATAATTTAAAATTTAAAATTAAAAATTAAAAATTAATTAAATTAAATGTAAAATATACGGTGTGTAAAATTATATATAAAAATAAAGTTTTATATTAACTTTTTTAATTAAAAATAAACATTATTAATTACATTAAAATTAATATTATATATTAATAAAACCTTTAATATTAATTATATATTAAAGTTATTAATTTCCGAAGAAAAATTTAAAAATAATTTAACGAAAAAACCACGGAATTATTCCGTTTTAATTAAAATTATTTTAATATATTAAATGTATAAAAATTATTATTATATATAAAATATAACATTTTATATTTAAATTTTTAAATTTTTTTTTTAATAATTAATTATATTTTAAACTTTTATAATTTATACTTTATATTAATAATACATTTATTTATTAACTTTTTTTATTATAATTGTAATGGTTATATAATATTTTATACACGAGGTCCCCGTCGGGACGGGAACACACACCCCGATTTCGAAATCCGAAGTTTAACCGTAAACCGATGGTTCGATTCCCGGTCTT